>CAKALG010029388.1:0-10163 GCA_916700815.1 Helicolenus hilgendorfi | reverse complement strand
GAGGCGGCCACGACCACGTGTTGTAGAAAGCCCCGAACTCTCTGTGTAATTGTAATATTTAACGCTAGATTATAAGATATTACTCTCATGTTAACAACCACATCCTGTGTGGTTGATAATAATTATTATTATTATAATAATGAAGGTTATTCATATAGCACTTATCAAAGCGAGTTCTCATTGTGTGCTTTACAAGGCGGACATAAAAATAATAAAGGATAGAATCCAATGCCAGATACACGCACATTTGCACATATATTTACTAACAGATGTAAATAGATCTGAATGTGGTCTGCAAACTACAACTAGCCTACAGATCGGATCTAACAGGATGTAACTATCTCTGTGACTTCCTGTAAATTCTTTGAAGGCAGTTGGAAACTGTCCGACTTGACCGCAGCTTTTTGTCAGCGCCCCACGCTGCTGCTGCCGCCTGATCTCGTCTACTTTCCAGGCGAGGCACAGTTCATCTTGAACGTGTTCATATTAGTCGTGTGTTTGAAAGTGGGGGGGTTGTTTTGCCCAAACCAATCAGAAGCGATTGAAGAATCTGATCCAGCGATGCCATTTTTTGGTCAACACAGAGTTGGTTGGCGATATTAGTTGCCAGAAGCAGTTAACAACAATGATGAGAATCAAAGAAACTCTTTCTCTTTCTGTCTCTCCATCTCTTTCCTTTCTTACTTTTTCCTTTACATTTCCATATACATCTCTTTCTCACCTCCTCCTCTTCTCTTTCTCTTCTTCATTTCTTCTTTCCCTCTCCACCCCTTTTCTTTCCATCTACCACTCATTATCTCTCTCTGTCTTTCTCTGTCACACTTTGTCTCTCGCTCACTCTCCAGAAGATGAGAACAAGGCAGGATGGGAGGGGGGGTGAATGAGAGGAAGCGAGGAAAGAGAATTCCGCCATAATAACTTTGTCCTTGCACTTAAAAAAAAAAAGGCTGAATATTTAAATTACAAACCAGTGAGGGAGGAAAGCAGCCAGCAGGGTGTAAGAAAATGAAGGAGGGTAAAATAGGAGGAATGAATGACAGGACCGGAGAGAAAGAGAAAGAGGGAGAATGGCAAGTGAGAGAATTATTAAAATGTCTTTAGGGGGATGAGAGCGGCAAATCATTTTCCAACACAAGAGGAAGAGGACCGGCTAAAAAAAAAAAAAAAAGTATTAGCCGAACAGAGTTTTCAAACGGGAAGACGCAGAACTGATGGCGGAGTTTTTACCTTCCAAAAAACGAACGCACGGGCGATGTTTTGTGTGTTAAAAAAGCTCAAAAAGAGAGCGACTGCGCTTTCATCTCTTTCTTTTTTTAGTGTTTCTGTGATCTCAACTCTGGAGGATTTCGTTTCAGCGCTTTTGAAATCATGTCCCCGTTCCCCTCTCTGCTTTGCTTTCCTTCCTTCCTGTCGCTCTTTGTGTGCGTCTGTGTGTGTGTGTGCGCATGTGTGTGTGTGTGTGTGTGTGTTACACGCCTGGCTAACAGTGGCAGCAACACAGATGTGCCGATAGAAATCCAGAGGCTAGCAGCAAAGCTCCGAGGGACACACACACACACACACACACACATTCATACACACAGCGTGACAACAGGGACACATTCACCCTGGGAGACTGAAGAAGGACATGTTACTGCATCCCTTTGAGACACATCATCACATACTACACACACACACACACACACACACACACTAGAATTTAGAGGAAAATGTCAAAATATATCTCTGCGGTTCCTCAACACCCATAAGGGATATCTCCAGTTGAGAGTGTGTGTGTGTGCGCAGGGAAGATAGAGGCAGAATTGACACTTGCATCGACTGTTGCATCCCTCTTCCCTCGCTTTCAACCTCATTGACCCCGCTGGTGTGTTTTTTTTTTTTTGCTGCCATCATGATAAAAATCACCCCTCCTTCCTCATCCATTTTAAATCCCCCCCTTACTCCAATTCTAATTCACTTAAAGGGATAGATTGTTTATCATCCTTTCCTTCCATTCTTTACCTTTTCACTCCATCTCTCCTTCCCTCATCTCCCTTTTCACCGCTGCTCTCCATTTTCCCTTTTTAATTTCTCACGCAGGCTCCTCGCCGCCGTTCTGGGTAATTAAAATGAGAGCAGGGAGATTGAAAATAAGAGGAAGAGAAAAGGAGGAAAGGGAGGAGGGAGGTGAAGAGAGAAAAGGGGGGAGAGAGAGAAGAAAAAGCATGTGTATACATTTGTGTCTTTTATGGTGGAAGGCCTCTATTGGCCATGATCAGTGTCTGTCATCGCCACAGCCAATCAGCGCACTCCTTTTCCTTCCCTTTTCCCCTCTCTCATGTTTAAGCACTCATTATACAGTTTAAAGTTCTTGGTATGTGTTTGTATATCGCTCCGTTTTATACTCTGTCACTCTGTTCATCCATTTCTGTGGTAATAACACTAATTCTCTTCTCTCTCTTTCTCGCTCTGTCATGTGCAAACACAGTCATTATAAGACTGTGAAATCTACTGTGAATCTCAAAAGGACTAATGATCCAACAACCACTTACACAAAGCACATCTCACACACACACACACACAAACACACACACACACACTCGCACAGTAAAGTGTCACCAGTGTTGGGAAACATTCCTGGGAATATATGTAATTATATGCCAAATGCCTGTTGTAATGCGGCCATGTAAAATTAATGAATTGCATGTTTTTGCATGGAAATAATTATATGCAAATGCTAAGGAATGTAAGAGTGATTACAGTGAGTTACATTGTGCTGATCGCATTATAATTATGGCCTTCCTCTCTTCCTCTATGTCTTTGTCGCCGTTGGTTGTGTTGCGCTTTCATCACGTTAGGTAAGTGATTTTTTTTTTTTAAGTTCATCGCTGTTTGTTTTTTTTTACATCGCTATGGTCTGTTAAATGGATTAAGATAACAAAGAGGGTCAGTTTAACATCTTTTATCATTTTAAAACCTCTACATATATTTCAGAAATGATTAAGAAGAGTAAAAGTAAGACACTCTTTTCCAGAGAAATACTCCTTCCTAATTACATTGAGGCACAGAATCGCAACATTAACTCAATAAGCCACATTGTAGTTCCCGTTTGTTAGCTAAACAAACAGCAAACACAAAAGAACTTTCAACACACTTGGCACACGGGAGAAGCTTCAGTCGGTTACAATCTCCTCACCTCACCATTAGATACCGCCAGATCCTACACACTGGACCTTTAAGGGTTTCTACTAGAACATGTTTTCATGCTTTAATGTTCAAAAAACACTTTATTTTTCTCATACCAACTGTGTGACGCACCTCTTTTCACCCTCTGTCGGAAACGCTCTTTTTAAGCTCTTCCCTTCACCTTTTACGTGCACAAAAAAACGACATAACACATTGAAGGAATGGGAAAAAGCACAAAAGCATAATAGGTCCCCTTGAAATCACAGCAATTTGAGGTCCCGTAATATTACTTCACATACACCCAGAGATCATGTGGTGGTCTCACCCCAAAAGAATAAAATAAATAAACTATAGGTGAGGGAATAATACGTCTTCTCTTTCTTTGTGTGTGAGGAAAAAAAGGATGGGGTAAAAAGCTGCTACGAAAAAAAAAAAGAAAGTAAGAAGGGGATAAAGAGAGAGTGATCCAGACGAGAGCTGGCTGTGTGAGGGTTTCTCTGATCGCCACAGAAGAATGTGCCTTTTCAGATGTTCTTTCCCCCGCTCTGCTTGTCCCTCTAAGGGCCCCGTAGCAGGCCTTATCTAAGAGCCGTGCACGGCTACTCATCTCTGACACACTGAATATGCACCACGCGCTGGGACACACACACACACACACACACACACGGTTACTTAAGAGTGTGTGTCTCCACATTATTCACACTAAATGCCTAAACGCTTCCGTGTCTGTGCTCTTCAGAGGCGCACGGTTGAATGGCGCTGCGATTTGACATTGAGAATACATTGTGAGAATGTAAGAGTGGCTGTAAGGGACATTTGTGGGAGCTGCATTAGAGATAGGGCTGCCATGTGCCATCGTGGATTAAGAATGTGTTGGACTTTGGCCACTTGTGGATGAGGGAGATATTGAATGTGCTCATGTGTCACAGTGGCAATTGCTACGTCCGGATTCTATCAATTTTGAGGACATCCAGTGTTGCACAGAGGTGAGGAGGGGGGGAATCAAATGACATTGTCATGTCAGTGTTCTTTACATCATATTGTGAGGGAGACAATGGAATGCCTTGAGTTTGCCTCTTCACCTGTATACCTCAACTACATGTCCAAAAAAACACTTGGCTTCTGTGGCTCAGAGGTAGAGGGTCGTCCACCAATTGGAAGGTCGGTGGTTCGATCCCGGCTCCTCCAGTCCGCATGTCCAAGTGTCCTTTAACAAGATACTTAACCCCAAATTGCTCCCGAAGGCTGTGCCATCGGTGTGTGAATGAGTATTTAGATTAGTGAATGGGCGAATGCTGACATGTAGTGTAAAGCGCTTTGAGTGGTCGGGGGACTAGAAAGACGCTATATTAATGCAAAAAACAGACCAAACACTGAGGTGGTGAGGTCCAAATTCCCAGACCCACCTCCTCAACAAAATGTTTAACTAGCCACCAAACACATCTGTATGATTTTATTAATTTCGTACGTATGTCTGTATGTACATATTTTGTAAGTCCGTACGTCCCATTCTTGTGAACACCATATCTCAGAAACGCCTGGTGGGAATTTCTTTAAATTCACTTGGACTTGGACTTGGAGGATGAACTGATTTAGAATTTAGTGGTCAAAGGTCAAAGGTCACTGTGACCTCACAAAACATGTTTTGGGCCATAATTCAAGAATGTATCTGTTAATTATGACAATTTTACGCAAACATCTAATAGGATAAAATGATGACATTGTGGACAGACATGAACGTAAACTTGACCGGTAGGTGGAGGCATACAACCACGAGGCGGTGATTCTAATTCTTAGTATTATTTAATTTCATTAACTGTTATAACTGCTGTAAATTGGTAGCATATACAAAACCCCTTTATTTCAATGTATTTGTTTGGCTTAGAAATAGTGAAATGTAATTAATTATGAGTATTGACTCGAAAAATACTGGCCTTCAAAAACTCAAACAATGTGTAACTTATATGTAGGACTAAAAGTAAATTGTAAACTTCTCTTACTGTACTTCTAAAATTCTTAGTGACACTGAGAACATGTACTCAAAGGCCATGGATCTTGGGCTGTAGTTGAGCTTGTAGAACTTGATATTACAATCCCAAATTGAATCTGCACTTTCTTGATGTGGTGAGTGGGGATAGGGGTAATCACTTCATCGGGGTCATCAGGTGGGCACCCTCCTTCATCGGTGTTTCATTGATAGCCCCACGACACCTCCAGAGAGCCACAGTAGTCTCAAAAGCCTCGGGTTCACTGTATATTATAAGTGTTTTTTTTATCATTTGATTAATTTCACAGTATGTTTGGGACTCAATAGAGTACAATATTAACTGCATTATTATGTAATGTTTTTGGCCCTATCCTGCAGAGGGGTCATGTGTCAAAATCTAGTTTCATGACTTTAAATATTTTGGTTTATATTGAGCTTATATGGTACGTATTTCTAAACAATGTTATGATTAATTACCACAAAATATATATGGTCCAAGTTTTAAAAAAAATCGTATGGAGTCTTGTCACTTGTCACAGTCAGACACACAGTCATATTCTGCTGTTAAATCTATCAAAAAAAAACAAAAAAAATATAGATATAAATAAAAGCAAGCTGGTAAAACAGTGAAAATATTTGCACATGTAATAGTTCTTTTTTTGTCCCTGCTGCTTACCGTGTCTTCATTTGATGGGCGACTCATCGCAGCATGCTCTACTTGTGTTTGAAGTCGGCAAACGTGAGAAGCTGTTTGTTTGTATCTCTGGAAATTTGTGGATTCGGTGCAACCACTTATGCAAAAACGGGGGAAACCTTGCTTTTGTATTGTTTTGTTTTGCTTTCACTGAAGCTGCTTGTGTTCTGTAAAAGAGGCACTAAGAGATGAAGTCGCTTTTAAAAAGAAGCATTCGTGTGAAAATGTACCTTAAAATCTGACAACTGCTTTTTCATAAAGGTACAAGAAAACTGGTATCTTGCCCATATGTACATTCAATTTACAGATAAATGAATAGATATTTATTCACATTCTATCTATAAATTGTTTTTCTTTGAGTCCAAAAGTATGAGAAATCATGTGTGTGTGTTGTTTTTTTTACACTGCATTGCATTGCTGACCTTGCCTTTTGAGCCATCTCCCGTAGAGAGATCTTGCCCTAAACCCTTTCTCCCCCCCAAAATCAATAAGCTAATGGTGAATGCAAGGCCATGGCCGGGTGTGCGTGTGTGTGTGTGTAAGTTTGGTAGGTATTAGTGTCTCAAAGCAAGGGCTAGCCATACTGGATATTGCCCCGCGGTGAAAAGGGGGATTTGGGAAGTCTTAATAGCTGAATTTCCCCAATGCTTCCATGTCTTTTTTTACCCTGTGAGGTGTGAAAAGAGCAAATAGCTAACCTTAGCTTCACTGCAGTGGGAGCCACTAAACAAGACCACAACCACTGCTCTTTCAGCAGAGACACACATACATACACACACACACACACACACACACACACACACACACACACTGAGAGAAACGCACATTTTTTTTTTGCTTTACAGTCAGCATGTTCTTGCGGTGGTAGTGTGAAAGATTTGTGATTTGGTGCTTCTCTGCGGAGTCCTCGTCCTCTCTCACACACCCACCTCGACACCTTTACTGGATTTACTGCGCTGCATTAGATATTTGCTTTGTCCAACATCCTGGCAATAATACACAAGCTTTGGGAATATCTCTCTCCCATTCCTGGAATTGGTTCTATCGCTCTTTTTCACCAGAGCTGACACATTATTTTGCCCTTCTCGACTCCGTCTCTATACCCCTCTCCCGCTCCCTCTCCCTCTCCTTCTCCCTTCTCCAGCTCCTCTCCCCGCTTGGTTCATCTCCCCCAGGCTAGCGGAGAAGTTTGGTGCCCTTTCCCTGTGTCTGGGGTCCTGGTTTAGGACAGAGAATCAGTCACAGTTACACATATTAGATTAGAGAAGAGTGGAAACCAAATTGCCCTCTCCTCCTCTTCTCCTCTCCTTCCCAACCTCCTCTTCCTCTCCTCCGCTCCCCCACATCCTCCCATTCCCAACGGAGGTAGAGTGTCATTGTCCTCTGCTTTTCTTTTCTTTTTTTTCCCTGCCTATATTTCTCCTCCCGCCTGTGTCCTTTACCTTATCGCCATGTGTCGGGGGTTCCGGGGACGGACACGTTAATGGAAGGAGAAATTGCTGTCGGTTCGGGCGTTTTGAGGTCAACAAGTCAACAGCGTCTTTGTTTTCTTGGCTTGTCTGTCCTTTGCTAATCACAAATTCTAAAATATTCTTAAAAATGTAGCAAAAATGGGGCCGTTTTTCATTCAACTTATCTTAAAACAAACTTTTTCATGTCTGTTTCATTAACAGTTAATTTCCTGGTTGGCTTTACCTCGCACTGCCAATTTAACAGAATGTTAATTAGCTAACTCCAATCAAAAATTGGATGACTTTGCCAGCTTTGCCTTTTTATTTAGTTTTTTTTTTTTTTTAGTTGGCTTAGAATTCATCTTCAGGTTTATTATTAAAAAAAAAAAAAAGTCTTAAATTAGTGTGAGTTTGTGTTGCAGAGGGATCCTAGTCATTATGGGGACCTTCATCACTCCATTCTGCCATTTTTCTTCCTCCTGCTAATCACCCCATCTCACCGGGGAAATGGGAAGCTTGACTTTGACTTTTACCTTTGGATGTCTGTACCTGACACAAGGGCAGTGAGCCAGGATATTAACTTGGATAAATGTGCTTTTTTCCTTTGATGTATTGCCTACGCGTATATTTTATCTGGCTCACTTTTCGTGTTGTGAATCTGTCATATTCAGAGCACCTCCTTTGAAATTTTGTTTTGATTATAGCCATATTTTAACCTAATAAACTATAAATATCAGCAGCAGAGAGAATGAGTAGGAAGAGAGGGGGAGCAGCAAGTCCTCTAGATGACTCCCAGTGCTCTTCTTCCTCCACAAAGACAACTAATCCCATCATTAACCTGTCGCAGGGACCAACAACATGGAGCTTTATATAGAAATTTGGGGGCGCACATACTCACCTTTACAGATTGCTTTTATCAGATTGAAACCAGAAATGTGTGCGCAAAGTTTGGTGAAGCAAACTTGGGAAAGATACAATTTAGAATACGAATATGAAAATGTTCTTCCATGTGGTATGTTCATACAGTATTTGCTAATATTGAGACTTCAAAAATAGGGAGGATTTCAAAACAAAAGTGGGCGGTCCGAGAAAATGTGAGTTTGTTTCCGGCATTCTGGTGACTTTTTAAGAATGAGAATAACAAACTAATAAGTACACTGCAACAGCATTTTTACGTTAGATAGGCCTACTTTTAATTTGACTTTTAATTCTGAAGAAAGAAATCTGAATATTTCGACCCTGTGGTGTGAAATTGTGTGAATCTCTGGCATCAGTTTTCATTCGTTCATTCATTTTTTGCCCCTGCTTGAGTATTTCTTTGTCTTAGTACTCTCCATTTTTCTCTCCACCTCTCACTCACTCAAGGCCGTTTCAGACACAACACAACAACATTGTGCTCTGAGACCCGTTATTTCCAATGGCTGCACGCTGTGATGTGTGGCGAGCGCAGCTCAAACCGCGTTGTTTCGCTAGCAGCTCTCTTCCATCGGGAAACAACATTTGTTGTAGCTGTATTTTCGTCCAGGTGGAAATAGTAGGGCTTATACTGTACATGATGTAGTGCCATATGCCAAATGTGCCATAAATAAGGAGAAATGTGGGAAAATTGTGACCCGGGGAGGAAACCGGGAGAAGGCAATACAAAACTCAGGAAAATCGGGAATGTATGGGACCGTTTGCATTTGTTGCATATTTTACTTTTTTCAGTTTAAGATGTGTGTTAACTTATTTGGTAAATATGGTACTTTAGCACCATCTGTTCAGTGTGAAAAGGGAGGACCTCATGCTGTGAGTGTTTGCTACAGAGCAGGACAACATGCAGCTCTCACTTTATTATAACATTATCGTGTTCTCTCCAGTGTGTGGGTACGCCAGGCCTACCTGTGTCTCTGTTTTTCTGTATATTGTCTTGCAAAGTTTCCGATTTTCCGCCGTTGTCATGTTACCTGATACAGTATCATCTCCGGTTAAGCTGCAGAACGCATCGAGACTGACTTTGTTGTGGTTTTCCTTCCAGGTAATGGGATTTTCCCTTTTTTGTGTAGTTCTAATTTGTTAGGCCGAGGGCATGGTCTGAGGGCTGTCCTGAGGCAGTTTGGGCTTCGGCCCGAGGATTCTCCTGTTTTCTTGCGCTTGCCGCTTCAAAGCTTTGTAGTGATATGATCGACGGGAGTGGGCACTGGATTTCAGCTGATAATGGAATTTGCTGTCTCTTTGTTTGGATGTGAATTAGAGAGGAACATTGGCCTAATCCTGTTCTGCACACATTACCAGAGTTTTTTTTTCTGTGCATTTTCATAATACTCTTACAGATGTCAGCGTGTCGGTTCTCGTTTTGAGAAACCTTGGTACCGTTCTCTTTATTTTGCTTTTGTTTCCCAACATTTTGATGGTTTTGTTTCCACTCGGTTCAGTTAAAGTCATTGTTTCCTGCATAATTCAATACAACACGTTTAAGCAAATTGAATTTGATTTGGACCAAATATCCCTTTTCAATTCTAGTTGCTGTGGTTTCATATTGAGAAAGTGCGTCATGTGTGTATCGTGTGTCTTGGAGACTATAATTGAATGGGCTCTAATCAGAGATGGATTTACTCTGAAGGGGACGCTCAGGCATCGAGCCATGCCAGGCCCCCCTCCCCCATAAGCTCCATAAGAAGGGGTACGACACCCCTCTCCACCCCATACTGTGCTTCATTGATCATAAGAAGATAGAGAGAAAAAGAAAAAGAAGAAATGAGAGAGAGTGATATGAGAGGCCTAATTATGGGGTCTGATAATTTGCATCAAAGATAATGAAAGTCTTGGACAGTCTCCCAAATCTCTCCCAAGCATTTGTAACTACCCCCCGCCTCCCCTTCCTCCT
>CAKALG010029386.1:0-17561 GCA_916700815.1 Helicolenus hilgendorfi | reverse complement strand
GCCCATCGACATTTCCCTCGACTGTTTATCGGTGAAATCATTTTAAAGTTGGAGTGGCTCTTTCTGGAAATAGCTTTTTCTGTCGATTGCTTTTGTCCGAGTAATCTGGCAGCTAAGTGTCTTTTAAGAAGGTAATACGCTCCACTAGAAAGCAAAAGGATCCAATAAGAGAGTGGATGGAGGGGTGTTGACTACATGAAGCCCAGAACCCATATGGTCAGTGTGGCACATTATTAACAATGGTCAACTCATGTATAACTTAAAGGCGCTTTATATAACTTGGGTCTTATTTTCATAGTTTTTACCATCATTTCTATTTGTTATGATAACGTTGTACTCACCAAAGTAATTACTGAGATCTGCAAATACAGCCAAATAGCTGTAACAAAGTCCAAAAACACCTTTTTTGGAGTTTAAAAAAAGGTTAGTATAATAATTTCTCATTGCACAGGAATGTGTGCATGCCACTAATGCCTTGTACACCTACTTCTCACTTGATTTATAACCTCAGTAAACATTGTTTAGTTTATGATGTCAATCGCTAGTTTCTTCAATACAGCATTTAGTAAATTATGGTCCCATTTAGAGTCAAATAGACCATAAAGCAGGGGTTGCTTTAGGGTGGGGCTACCTTGTGATTGACAGGTCGCTACCAGGGCATTGTCCGTTCTGGGAGTTGTCTGTGTTTTCGTCTTACAACTTTAACTCTTTCACAGTGTGATTTCAGTTCATGAAGGTTAATTGTAACTTTTTGGTTGCCTAAAAATGTCTTAATCAGCATACGGTTGTGCTTAGCGCCACCCTCTCGCGTCACTTCTGGTTGCAAAAAACATGAAGCCGATGGCCAAAATGCCGAACTCGAGGCTTCAAAATGTCAGTCCACAAACCAATGGGTGACGTCACGTTGATTACATCAACTTCTTATATAGTCTATGGTTGTAATAAATGGAAATGATCCTTTGAAGCTTTCATTTGACAACTTTACAAGTTGGAATTGAGAAATGGCAGCAAAAAGTCATCTTTGGAAAGTTAATCCTGTCAGTGGACATCAAAACTGCTCAAAGCATATTTAATTTTACCAACCAGGCTGGTCTGTGATTATTTTTATACAAAACAATTATTTTCATTTCTTGATATACAGCTTTTTTTTGCTAAAATATCACCTAATGTGGCCTTCATTATCATGAGAACTAATGCAGCGCACGAAAGAGCCGCGAACCATACGTCAATCTAAAAAGAACCCATACTGTGTACCTTATGTGGGTTCAGCTCCCTGAGGGTTAACACAGGTATCACCCATCAAAACAAATCATACATTTCCGTCCTGAGTAATCTCCCAAACCAATCCTTGCGTTTGATCGCCCGCTGTGAAGCGCATATGATCGCTGCAGGTTGCCGCTGACAGCTCCAACGTCTCGTAGTAAAGTCCTCTAGTCGTGTTTATCGCTGTAGTAGCTCCCAGTCTGAGATCACCGGCTCGGACAGAGGACATCACAAACCGTCTTCAGAAGGGAGACTTCAAAGACGGCTCACAGCATGCATTTAAAAAGGGGGAAAATTAGTGAGACATCCTTTCAAATGAAACATGGAATTATGATTTGCCTTGAAGGTTGCACAAGCATGAGTCACCTTTGTTAATACTCATCTCCCCCGCGGTGTTTTATCACTGAAATTGCTCCCAGACATCGTTGTGCTGGGAGCTGAAGTAAAAAAAAAAAGAAACAGAAAATTGAAGAGCGGTGCTACAATGACTATCTGATAAGGTGTTGGGTGACTCACTGTTGATTAGTAGTTTCCAGGCGATAGGTAGGCCTCTAAGTCCCCTTTGTGGAAGTATGTGTGTGTGACTGAATGCATATGAGAGAGTTAGAAAGATAAATAGAGAATTGTAGCAGTGAATGTGAGTCGGCAGTACCACTATGATTTAAATCCTTCCTATTTACCTTATTATATCTTATCGGTATAGCCATCAAGGCTAGAATTTTTAGAAATCTGATACCGAAACTAGATGTATCATGTCATTCAGAAGGGGAATAAACTCCTTTATAGAGGATGAAAGATTATATTAATATCTGTTAATCCTGATTTAATCTCTCCTGATCCTGCAGCATGTGTCCATTTAGTACCCTTAAAGTGGAATTTGCCACAACAGTAAGTAATATATTGCGCCACATAGATTTGTCAAGACAGTTGTCTAAGTTTTTTTGGCCTCTGCGACAGCTTGGCTGACTCATTATCAGCAGCGAGAACAACAAAGGAAGGGACGATAAATAATTCAGCAAAACTTGAAGCTGCACATGATAACTGAAATTTGTTCCGAGGAAAAAATCTTGGGATGTTGTTTTTGTTATTGTGACTCTATGGATGTTTGCTTCATCCCTCAATAGAAGTACAATCCAAAAAACATGAAGCGGTTAAGGCGGTGTAGTCTGTGTTGTTGTTGTTGTGCTGGTAATCGATCTGAGCAGACGTAATATCATGGTCGTATTGGTCAGTTGGACAGGTTCAGGCTGAACTGGACCAGATGTTATTGGCTAAAGAAGGTTATTGTATATGATGTATGAAATGTCAGCGACTGCCTAGATATTGAGCATACAAATACGTCATATACTGAAGCAATGAAATCAAACATTGGCATGTGCAATCCAACAAACCCAATCAACATTTCTCAGTAATACAATATCTATTTCCAGCCATGGCACATGTGCTGTTTCTATTGTGTCTTCTTTATACTGTACGTATAGATATAATATTTATACTTCAGGTTTAAAGCAGCCAACTAAAAGAACATGTACGAGAAGCTCTTCAGTCGTTTGTGCTGTGTGTATCTGATGTCTGCAGTATACAGTCTTTAGCAGTTTAGGTAACTCAACTGTCCTGCTGTTATTACAGACGTGAACTAACCAAAGACACTGGCCTCGTTCATGGACAGTGAATATTGGGAAACACTGGAATGGATATTTGGCATTATTTTTAGCATTAAAAATGGCCTGGCGGGGGTTCCCGTAGCCTGGAGGTCTGCCAGGCCTGTACAATTAGAGAAAGCACTAATGTAGTAAGTCCTGCTCCTCATAATTTGACTCTAGGGAAGTTCATGAATATTATAATATATCGAGGCTGATATTGAGTGAAATATCTTCGTTCTTGAGCTGCTAAATGCTCCACTATGTTCACCAGCTGGTCGCTAACTTTGTCTGTCTGCCGTTTGGTGGTGAACAGGTAACATCCAGAAGGCTTATCAGAGCTTGTTTGCTGAAAACATATGCCTGGGGAGAGAGGTCGGGGAGAGAGGAGTTTGCGGGTGGGAAAACCAAAACAATGAGCTAAAAGAAACTAAAAAGGTCTGAAGATCAGTGGTGAACTAAAGACTTGGTTTTATTTATTAATTTAATAGGGATAGAGACGTTAATGAACATCAGTATAAAAATAGAAGATGTAAATATGGCAGGGTTAGCAAGAATGCTAATTTACATCCATGTCCCTAGGCAGGTAACACAAACTGAAACATCACAAGTGTTAACGCAAAATTATTTTAACGGCAGTCACTTCTTTAACGCATTAACGCAATCGATCTTTCGGAGGTTGTAGCAGGCTGTTTTAAAGCTAGAGTGATGACACTGGTATCATATGAAACTAGAAAACCTAAGGAATCCATTGGTACCAACCAGGTTATACTAGCTTGGTGCGAAAGAGGTTATACACCCCCTGAGGTCAACGCTGTCGTATACGACAGGAAAGTACTCGTTACTATTTTTAGAATATCTCCGAAACTCTGTGGTGTAGAGAATTACTTTAACTTGCAGCTGCTTTGTCACCAGCGTAGCTTTCTAATGAGCAACATCTCACTCAAAACTACAAATGTGGCTCCCCGTGTGGCGCTAGAGGAAAAGACCATCAGTGTGTTCCAATCCACGTACTTCCTGAAGTACACTTCAATGCAGTGCACTCTGTACTTACTTGATTAGTGTGTTAAGTTCAACGGGGAAGGGTCGTCTCAAATCGAAAACTCTGCAGCGCACTTACCGGAAATGACGATCGCAACATTTAACCGCGGCTCGCTACCCGCCAAAATATCTTCTTCTTCTTCGGGGTTTCACGGCAGCTGGCATCCTTTTGTGTTGCAGTGCTGTCTCCTTCAGGTTTTACCCGTCAAATACCCGCCAATATATCTGCCTGCTTTGTTGATCCAGAATACACAGACAATGAAATCAAATGAGTGGACGTGAAACGTTATAACTTACATCTATAAGGTACGTTGTTCACCACCGCAAAAGCCATTTTCACATGTTTGAATAGCGGTCGTGGTCCACGCCCCTTCCGCTACGTAGCCAAGATGGTGACAATTGAGTGTGAAAAGTGTCCAGCGTTCCACACTCAACGATATGACGTTTTGAGCACAACATCGGATACTTCGGGTGCACTGCATTTTGCCGTACTTCACAGTGCGAACGCACTTATGCACTCAAAATAGTGAGTGTAAATACAGAAGTACGCAGATTGGAACACACTGCATGTCTGTTTGCGGACATTTTATGGCAATCTAATCCAATAGTTATTGAGATATTTCACGGCCTAAAGTGGTGGAACGTCTGACCGACTGACTGATGTGATCACCAGTATATTACCCATGATGCCACTGGTGTTTGTTAAGTCTAACTTTCTCTAGTTACTTCTACTACATTCTGCTGTCTGTGGCTGTTTCCACTGTTTCTCCCTCTGCCACCCCAGCTCCTTTTTTTCCCTCGACTTTCTCATTACCATACTTGGCGATGGCATCTCTTGCCTTGTGCATTCTGTGTGTCCCATATCTCAGTGACGTCTGTCTGTTGGCTTCTGTTCTTTATAGCCGTAGGGGGTTGTTTTGTTGCGCTTCCCGCTGAATCCTGCGCTGCTGCTCGGATTCATCAGGGAGCACACTCATGAGAAGAGCCTGTTACACAAAATAAGAGCATAGCCATTCAGGAAACGAATGGATCCGCATCCCCTATGCAAGTGTCATTGAGAGAATTACAGGACTTACTCATATGAGATGGATTACATACCTACCTAGCATGCATTGACCTCAAGATTTAAGAAATTCCTTAAAGAGCTACAGCGCCCATCTTCCACAGGCAATACTGAGGATTACCAGCTCCTCTGTTCAGGCTGCTCAGCATCTAGCTCACTCTCCCCTTTTGTGTGCTGTCTACCTTGAGCTCTCCAGAGCAAACAGACAACTGAGGGACTACATATTTGAGGCGGCACTGTCCTTATTGACTCAGCGACGGTACACTCACTTTCTTAATCCAGCTGGTTTCACGTTTTTTTGCTTTGCACACACAAAAAACAAAACGACCCAAACACATACAGAATTCATTCCCGTTTATTTACCTGTTTAATTGCTGGTGCAGCCAGTCACACACACACACACACACACACACACACACACACACACACACACGCTTATGCAGTGACCTTGAGAACTTCTCTAACTGCACTCTCTTACAGGAAATGTGTAAATAAGGATGCAGGCAATGTGAGCTTTTGATGCAGCTAGTTTGGCAGTAAAATCCTCTCATTGCATACTGTCTTAAAATGCATATGGGGTCTGCATTTGTCTTAAACTGACTCATTTGTCAGATCACCCACAGGCATATGAAGATGTTTGGAACCTTGGAAGAGGGTGTGCAGCATATAGGGCTGTCTCCAATACCACTTTTGAGGCTTCGAAGCTTCAGTGACAAATTTTCAACGATATCACTCGGTCAGTTGGTAAGAGAAACAAATCTGATATATAGCTGCTAGAAAAAGTTCATTTACTCTTGTGGCAGGTTGTGTTGCAGTAAAAAAACTGCCGTTGCGTCACTGTGTGCGGAGCATCCTGTTGCGGCCATCGGGCTGGAGCCCCGATAAGCCTGTGCATTTAAACGATGGTGGGGGGAACGACAACAACAAACTGTCAAATATTCCTCAAACTTGCGGTCATTAGTGTTCTTTACTTCAATATGTCTAATGAGAGATGAGGACAAAATCGGACTTCAAAGATTTACCTTTTTAATCAAACGAAAATGTCTACAAAATGTGTAATAATCACAAATAAATTAAAGCAATAGCCCATAAAAACAAATTTAGTCGTATGTAGGGCTACAAAAAAATTAATACATAAATATACTATAGCCTATGACAACACATAAAACTTGAGACCTGGCTTTTGTTGAGACTGTCTATCGATCTCTGCTGCGTTTCAGTACCCTGGACAGCGCCGGTGGACAGAAACACGACTCCAAATGAATTCTAATGTTGCTACATGGCTGTTGGATGCATAAACATGAAGCTGTCCGCTAAAATGTTAACCACAAAAACTTTATAAGTTAGTAATATGTGGATATTGTGGACCCCAGGTGCCCAGCAAAGTCAGCTTTAACTGTGTCTTATTTTGGCTGGACAGCTGAGGGCCAGTCCTGCAAAATACAAAACCCTGTCATTGAGTGAGTGATGAAGTTACACGATTGGTAGGCCGAGTGTTGAGTTGGCCGTTGCTCTTTCAAAATGAAAAGGCGGGAACAGTCCGTTATGCAAATGAGCCCGTCCAGCGCGACACGATACTTGGACCAAGCTGTCAAACTAAGCGATCTAGTTCTAAAATGAAACAAGATTCAGCAGAGGTGTTGCCTATTTTCCGCTTAAAATGTTTTCAGAAGAATATTTTGGTGGATTGTTTAGATAACAGAACGTTTACGAGCAGGCCACCATGTTGTTTCCTTTTTGAAACGGCGAGCAGAAAACCAGGGACCAATCAGGTGCATTCAACGAGAGGGTAGGTCACCGCTTGAACGGAGTTGAGTGGAGCAGCGCGTCCCCTAGTGTCCTCACAGGACCAGGTGGACATGTACCGCTGACTAGTTGTGTAACAATTTAGCAACCAATTCACAGACTGACCGTACACTGTCCAGCCATATACTCTGTTTGGACCAAGTCTTGTTAAACCATGACAACAAACAAGTAATTTTAGATAGCTTGATTTAAATCTTATAGTCATAAAGGTGGCAGATCGGAAAACACTACTATAAATCATTTTTGTAATTTTAATTATTAATTAAATTAATTAGATATAAGGAGTTGTTGGAAATTTGCAGGCCATGACAGAGTGTGGCTGAGAAATCTGTCAAGGAAAGTGAACACGTCCTCATCCTTTAACCACCACCAATGCACCCGTGAAATCTTGACAGCTAAACTACTTGTAGAAAAAATAGTTTTGACTTGAAGAAGGAAGTTCGGTGTTTTCAGCACAGTCAGTGTTTTCTCAGAGCCAGCAGCTATAGTAGCCATTAGCAGAGCAGCTCCGTCTGCTGCACAGCACTTGTGGCGTTTTGTCCAAAGCTACAGTAGGATTGTGACAACATGAAAGTGGTTATGAAAACTATTTTTGGCACTGTGTTCCAAATAAACCGAGAACATTAAAGAAACCACTTTTCCTAGAACATAAATAAATAAATAGGAACTATAGTTTGAGTTATTTTTGTCTTAAATGAGTTGGTCATTGAGAGCTAAAAACAAACACTCATTTATGAACCTATGTTGGATGATTTCCTACGTTGCTCTATGTGATCCTGCACTACATATCTGGATAAGCGCAACGGACAAAACACTTAAAATGTAAATGTGATCTTTCTAAGCTGCTGGCAGGCATCACTGATTTCAGTGGAATTGCCACATCGTCGGCGTAGAATATTACGTTTGACATTTTTTCCCTTAACAATAGAGTTAAGACGACTAGCACCTGAAAGCCCATAACCATTATGGCACCATAACAAAGTGAGATTGTGGGTAGACTTAGTGTTTCAAAAAGCACTGATAGCGAAAGGTTCCCTGGCTGTAGTAGGTAACCATGGTGCTCCTGCATCCCAGACACATTAAGCTCCTGTCGGTGACGTAGTGGAGACACAGGCAGAGAGCTGAACAAGGTGTTCTCACCTCTGTGCTCCCTGCTCTTCTTGACCTTCATTAAAATGCCACGGCCTGTGAGCAATTAATGCCACCGGGGCACCTGAAGTAATACGAGGCCGATTAACCTGCGGATCAAAGAAGCAAAAGCCGTTGGTTTAAGCAACTGCTCGACACTTGTAGAGTAACTACCCGGGCTGTGTGTGGGTGCTAATGAGGGACTACCTTGATAGTGTTATGAATAATGGATGATATGGATTATACGAGCAGCAATGTGTGAAAATAAATGAAAACCAAAGGGAGGTATCCTCCACTGTGTTCTTTGATAAAATGATATGTTCAGAGGATCAAATGTTAAACAAACTGTGTTTCTACTCTCATTTAGTCTGAATATGATATGCTCTATTCCACATGAGGTACTGGTGCCCTCAATCTGATGAAAACAACTCTTATATGCAGCAGTTTTGAGTTGTACTAGGGATGTCATGGTACCAGAAATCTAGTAGTCGATACCAATACCAGTGAATTTAATTCAACACACACTCCTTTATTAAAACATTTGAACATTACAAAAAACAGAAGCCTTTAAGTAATAAATAAAAAGAAACTTCTATTAACATTGCAAAACAGAACAGTGGCATGTAGCCTTCAAGTATTTAAAACAAACAATATTGTCTGGATGTCTGTCTTTGAGGTGCTTCGCTAAATTGGAAGTATTTCCTCCTTTGGAAAGAAAAGTATGACGGCACCGTTACTGCACCGCATACTGGTTTTTGCGAATCTATTATTACGCCTCGAACTCAAAGTACTTCCATAGCCGACTCTTGCTTTTTGTTTTCTCAACGGGTTGAGGCGGAGGTAGCGCTGCAGCAGCTGCCATCTTTCACGGCTCGTGTTGTTGTTGTTTTTTCGTGCTGTTACGGCGTTCTTCTTCTTCTTCCTTCATTTCACGGCAGATGAGAACACTTGTAAGTGTATACTGCTTCCATTAGATCCGGAAGAATCGCATCTCCAGTACCTCCGCTCCGGTACCAAATGACCCTTACAGGCATCGTTCGGGACCTTCGGTACCGAAGAAAACAAGTACCGTCACATTTTTTAAATTTTGGTACCGAGTTGGTACCAAAGTATCAGTTCTCGTGACATCCTGAGTTGTATTACATACAATTAAAGTGACATTTACAGTTTTCTGATAAAGAATACAAATAATGTAAAAGCCAGGGTTGGTAATGTTGAGAAGAGTACGCTAGATTAAAAACATTATCCAACCGAAAACCCAGCCCAGTGTTGCAAACTCTTTCCCAATGAAAGTAGCTATCAGCATTAGCTCCAAAGGTCACTAAATTTAGCCAGAAAGTCACCAAGTCTGCAACACTGACAGTCTGTCACTTCAGGCCTCCCTCGAAAGCTACTCCCCTACAATTACCATAATGAACGTAACCAACAAACTTGGCTGTTGTTAGTACTCACAGCTGTCAAGCTGGCAGCTCGCGGAGGACTCTGGTGACGTACAATGAGCGCACAGGCAGGCAGGTAGCCCGTCCAATAATTTCATTAGGGCCAAATGAAATGGGCTTTTTACCACCATTTTTACCATCATCCACAGTAACGTTTTTTTTTTTTTTTTTTTTTTTTTAATTAACAAATATTCAACAAATTAAAATAAAAAAATCATACGACATTTTTCTGATTGTTTGCTCTCTGTTAAACTCTGTTATTTTTTTTTCTTTTCTAAATAACACCCAAGGAAGCTTTAACTTTGATTTTCTCATATTTAGTCATGAATATTTAATGTTGCAGAGAAATACTTTCAAAGCATGACTGTGCGATAGATGTTCCTTTTTCCTAGTACAGAAAAAAAATGAAATATTTCTGATATAATAGAATGATATAATAATTGGATTTTGGCTGCCAGCTGTGTCAATTTAGAGTTTGAGCAACAATGACTCACACCCGCTCGCACAGACCTATGGAGCTCGCATTGTGGGTGTGGGCAGACATTCAAAATAAGTCATAGTAAAGTGGATTGGAGCCAAGCAAAGGTTGAGTCATGCAGTTTATGATGAGAGCTGCCTTGGTATATTCATAAATGTGTCAAACATTAGAGACACTTTGGATATGACTGTGGAGAGCCACAGGGGGTGTGATACATTTATTCAATTATAGATTGAATTTTGTGATAGTTGAAAGTGGCGTAAATCTGTTTGTATCAGGTGTAGTGATATACATCATGATGTAAAGTTGTATTTATCTAATATTCTGCTTTTTGGGTTTCAGCAACAAGTATCTTGCTCATAATCATAATTCCTTTTTTAGCCAGGATAAAATCACAATGACTGTGGTGATCCCCGACTTTTCTTCTAGCGTCACCGAGAGGTTGATATTTGCATTTGTTAGTAACATGCCTTGACACAGGCTGTTCTCATACACTGTTTGTAGCTATACCTATAAGATTGAATGCAATGTAATTCGTGTATATCCCACAAACACAATTTGTATGTAATCCACGTCATTGTGAACCAGGAAGCATAAAGAGCGACAAACACTGGAGACTGCTGTTCGTGTCCTGTGTGAAACCAGAAATCAACACTGATTTATTTCTCACATTACTTCCGTACTTAAGTTACGCCTCCTAAATAGTTATTTTAACCCAAACCACGATCTTTTGCTAAACATAACCGAGTAGTTTTGTTGCCTAGACCCAACCAAGTTGTTTCCTGTGACTACAGAAGTTTGTTTTGAAAAAACTGTATGTATGTAACAAGCAGAAATGAACACGTGTTGTTGGACATTCATACGAGAACGCATGACAAATGAGGAATAACTTTTATAAGAACCGTTGTATGAGGGAGAGAGAAGAAGAGTGGAGAGTAGTAGAAGAGTAAGCACTCTTAGGAGAGCTACTGTAGGTCTTCGAGCAATTTTTGAAGACAGACAGGGATTCTGCTGACCGAATCAAGTTTGGTAACTTTTTCCACCACCGAGTTTAGATTGAGAGTTCCTGCCTCGCAGGGACAGCGGGATGTGTTGCTGGTCATAGTGAAATCGGACAGTTTGGGGCTGTTGCTGTCAGCTCTGCTCTGCTCTGCTCGTGTCGGAGGTTTTTCGGTAGATTCAGCATGTTGAATTGGCGGCGGAGCTCTTTGGTGAGAGAAATCGCTCTGATTGGCTGTTCGGCCAGAATCAGTGCACGAGAAGTGGAGAAAAGTGAAGTGACACAGGCTGATTTTGGCTGGTTGAAGACCAGATGTGCTGCTAGATTTTTGACAATTTGCAGAGGTTTTACTGTGCACGATTGCAGCCCTGCGATGAGGTTGACATTTGTGGTTTTGAATTAATTTACTAGTATGTTCCCCCTTCAGTGATCTTCTGACTTTGCATCTAGGGCCATCATGATGTTTGTCCAATACTGCAAACTAATGACATTCCCATGAGCCTCGGCTGTGGTTCGTGTTTAGAGCTAGTCAGCAAATGTTAGCACACTAACACGCTAAACTAACATACATGCCACAAGGGCTGCATGATTATGGCCAAAATGATAATCCCGATTATTTTGGTCAATATTGAGATTATTCATTGACTCACTCTCGCTGTCAAGAGGTCATGAGGTCATTTCATGTATTTCTGTGAGATCACAATGTTGAGATGCAGCAGAATTTCCTATGAGTGAAGCATGTATTTTAAACGTCAATATCACAGTCGATCACGTTGATTTAATCATGGGAATTAATTAATTTCCCATTAATTGTGCAGCCCATCCTGCCACATGTTAGCACTGTCAGTGTGAGCATATGAGCATGCTGCCTCACATAGCTGCTAGACTTTCAGGCTTGTTATATCGTAGCTGGGGGTTGTAGAAAAAGATTGTGACATGGAAGTGTGTTGAGCTACAGTTTTTTACCTCTTCCTACTCCGATTGACTCTAAAAATATTTTCACGAGGCACCTTTGTGTTATGACACTTCCCACTCGGGTTTGTTCAAACATTTAAAGAGTGACTCAACAGATGTGCAGCGAAACAGAAAATGTTCAAATTGAAATGTGCTTCTGTTCTGAACTGACTTAAAACGCTGTTCATTTAAACTCACACTAAGGTACGCAGAAAATTAGACTTCCACTGTTGTTTTTGCCGTTTCATTTTTAGCAGATGGCCAGCAGATTTAGTATTATTCCACTTTTGAATGCCAGGCTTATGGAACAATGCAATAAAATGAGTTTTAGTTTCAGTTGTTATTACAAAATGTTTATTAAAGCAATCAATTGTTGCATTGTTAATTATAATCCGGCCTTCTTAAATATTAAGATGCACTAAAGGAGGCCCAGAATGATTTCTGTTTAAGGAAAATCTATTTAGGATACAATTTCTCAAAGATTTCTTTGTGAAGCGCTTCTCTGTTTCAGACACACTTTGTGCTTCTGGCTGATAAGACTGGTGTGGTTTTGCAAACAAATCTTGTCTGCCGCAGCTGGCAGGAGAATATAGATTGAAAACACAAGTCACATGTCTTCTCCTTCAGGATGCCTGCGTGAATGTCCAGAGCACGACCCTCCATCTCCCGATATATTATGTAATATTTGAGTGACCGGGCCTTTCTTCTGCTTTTATCGTTCATTAAAGAGTGCGATTCTCCTTCCGCTGCACTCCACGCCGCGTTGGACACAGGCGTTCACCTGTGCACACACGAGCACAAAAGCACCTGTGCATGGCAGGGCTCTGTGTGGCAGAGCAAATATGTCTGTTCCCAAGACAACAGCAGATAATAGAGTCATTATGACAGGACAAACAGATTACACAGCGCAGCGCTGCACCGCAGAAAACCACACATCCCATCAACGACATCGAAGAAATACTTTAAGAGGCTGGCTTGGAAAAAAATAAATAAGTTAAGTTATATTCCATAGTAGAGCTGTCAATTGATTAAAATATTTAATCGCATGATTGTCGGTGATTAATCATGATTAATCACTTTTTGTATCTGTTCCATATGTACCTTAAAGGGAGAAGTATTTAATAATCGTATCAACATGGGATTAAGCAAATATGCTGCTTTCTGCAAATGTATGTATATATTTATTATTGGAAATCAATTAACAACACCATACAATGACAGATATTGATCCAGAAACCCTCACAGGTACTGCATTTAGCATAAATATATGCTCCAATCATAACAATGCAAACTACAGCCCAACAGGCAACATCAGCTGTCAGTGTGCTGACTTGACTATGACTTGTCCCCAAACTGCATGTGATTATCATAAAGTGGGCATGTCTGTAAAGGGGAGACTCGTGGGTACCCATAGAACCCATTTACATTCACTGATCTGGAGGTCAGAGGTCAAGGGACCCCTTTGAAAATGGCCATGCCAGTTTTTCCCCACCAAAATGTAGCGTAGGTTTGGAGTGTTATTTAGCCTCCTTCACGACAAGCTACCATGACATGGTTGGTACCGATGGATTCCTTACGTTTTCTAGTTTCATATGATGCCAGGATCTTCGGTATAACTTTAAAACGGAGACCGCTACAACCTAAAAAGTCGCAAGTTGCAAATTGTGTTAAAGAAATTAGTGCCGTTAACGAATTTGCCTTATTATCACGTTGACATTGACAGCCTTAGATAAGATATAATACGATTTATTACGTTTTTCAACAGCAAATTATGCAGTTTGTCAACATCTGTTTTATCTAATAAGATACAGTTTTCACTCAGTTCATCTCATAGTTTTCATTCACATATCTTGAAGTGAGAGGAAATGTTGATGCCAGTTTCTCTGAACAACCTCTGAAAGACAGAATAGCGGCCGTCAGATTGTTAAGAGGTTAATAGTTTATATTATAAAAGAGAAATACTTGACGTCCGTGTATCGATACAATATTGCCACGCAAAATATCGAGATACTATGCTGAAATGATTTTTTTTCTTGTATCAATCCATGATTGATATGAATATGTCACAGATGATAACTTGTACAAGTTAATATCTGCTCTGTAGGTCTGCAGGTCATCCCACTGAGCCCTGTAAATCCCCGTTAATCACCCCTGTATATACAGTATGTATTGTCTTGGTAATGTTAAGGACACTAATGAATGCTGGAGCTAAAGCTGAAACACGAGAGCTCGAACTGATATGACATCTCTGTGGGAGGCGTTACTTCATTGCTCCTTTATCCTTTTAATATGCTGCTCTCATGACTTCCTGTGTTAGACATCAAAGTGCTATCAGCCATCACCACATGGACACTCAGACGCTCATCTGTCCAGTTTTAAACTTAAAAAGAGGACATAAAAGTGCGGCGACCCCGCAGTTGGCGGCGGTTGAATCGATACCTAATACACTCCAGTCTGATTGCAGCAGGGAGAGGCTGTTGAGAGCCATCGTCGCACACGAACCTCAAATGACATCGTCCAAACAGAAATAGTCTCTAGTCGGTATAATACCTTTGAGTGTAAATTAAAACGCCATGTTGGAAGATTATCTTCGGGGGAGATTTGTGGTAATCTGTCTGCACAGTCGAGTCGCAGCGCAAATCAAATGAAAGTTGTCATTTCTTCACAGCTGCCACTGTAATTCATTATGTCTTAATTACTGCGAGAGAGAACAAATTTAAGCAATCACAATCAATATCAATTAATTTGCTAATTTTTGAGCAAGGAGGGAAGAAGACAGATGGCTGGTTAGAATACAAATCTGTCCTGAGATGTAATTAGATTTGACTAACACTGTTGGGATGCCACAAGCATGTTTTTGCTGCATCTTGCACATGATGTTTACTTTGACCCAAATTGATTTTTCATAAGCAGTATGCGGAGGTCCTTAAATATATCTTTCTCCAGCATGAATTAGAATAAAGTCTGTGGAGGAGGCAATTTCTGTGAATTTGCTCATTATGTGCTGTCATGATGAAGCCATCATATATCTTATTTCCACATTATATCCTACAGTATCTGTGCTGTAGAGGTATATTTTAACAAGGTTTGTTCATGTTGTTGATAGAAATGATGTGAACATTGCTGCGTCTTGTTGAAGGAATTGTTATCAGCTCATCTGCAGTCAGCACATAAAACCAGTGACACAGTGAGCTGCTTCTGACCCACAGCTGACACTTCAGCTTCCTGCACAGACCTCAAACTTCAAGGTCCCGACCGGTGATTCTGCATGTTTTACTGCATTTAAATATACTCCACCTCTGTGCTTACCATTTTACAGAGCCGCGGTGTTTTTACAATTTTATTTTGGCAGCTCTCTGGGCACCAGAGAGACTAACACTTACTTGAAATACTCTAGATAATCCACCACACTGGTTTGTTTTTGTCTAAGCACAGAAGCATTATTGTCAAAAAGCAGCTTGACGTGACCGAAGTGTGGAACTTCAGTTACGTGATAACAATAACTGAACATAATATTTCTAGTAATTTAGGCTGCATTCACACCAGATCAGACGGTTGTTGCGATTCGTCACAGGGTTGTGCGGTGGTGTGGGAAGGTCACTTTAACAGCCCGTTGACTGCAGGGCGTGTTTTGTTCCCTTGTGTCTGGATAGCTGGTTACGTGATTGGGCACCGCAGTGTGACGTCAACTTGTGTTTCTCCAAAAGTTAATTATTTTTCTACTTTTCTCCGCAGGCCGCTGCGCTTTTTTTTTTGGCAACCCATGCAACAGCCACAGCCGCAACCTAAACGCACTACCCCCATTCAAAATGAATGGGAAGACTTGCGTTTTCGCCGCACAGCCAGATCTTGTGTGAATGCAGCCTAAGGTTTCAGTTATACTTTCCACACGGATGCACGGACTTAAGCTGACTTGGAATTGTGACGAGGAAGCGTTTTAGTCTTTTATACTGCCCTTTGGTGGTGAACAGGTAGCGTCCACAGAGTTGAAAACATCTGCCTTGGGAAAGAGGTCGGTGAGAGAGGAGTTTGCGGGTGGGAAAACCAAAACAATGAACTCAAAGAAGCAAAAAAAGGTCTGTAGATCTGCGGTGAACTGAAGACTTAGTTTTATTTAATAGGGATAGAGCACGTTAATGAAAGTCAGTATATAAAAATACAAGATGTATACATGGCGGAGTTAGCAAGAATGCTAATTTACATCCGTAGTCCCTAGGCAGGTAACACAAACAGAAACATTACAAGTAGGGCTGTCAAAGTTAACGTGATAATAACTCGTTAATTCAAAATCGTTTAAACGCCAATAATTTGTTAATACAATAATGTATTAACGCAATCGATCTTACGGAGGTTATAGCAGGCTGTTTTAAGCTAGAGTAATGATACTGGCATCATATTAAACTGTAAAACCTAAGGAATCCCTTGGTACTAAGGGTACCAGATTAGCTTGTCGCAAAGGAGGTTAAATAACGCTCCCAAATTGCGCAATATTTTGGCGAGGAAAAACTGTCATTGCCCTTTTTCAAAGGGGTCCCTTGACCTCTGACCTCCAGATCAGTGAATGTGAATGGGTTCTATGGGTACCCACGAGTCTCCCCTTTACAGACATGCCCACTTTATGATAATCACATGCAGTTTGGGGCAAGTCATAGTCAAGTCAACACACTGACAAAATAATGATAGTGCAGCTTTAGATTAATTTTTATGATCAAACAAATAAATATTAACTATTTAAATCTACCTTTCAAAGCTTGCTAATGCACTGCTTATTACAGTACTGATAAATGATAAATACTAAAGTGTATGTTTCTTTAAATTCCACTGATAAAACCTCAGGCTATAACACACATTGCACATGCAAATGTAAGTGCCCTGGTTGCAAATACGATTGCTAGAGCCCCCTTTTTTAAAAGCGTATAACTAAACACATGGTCGAGTGGGTGGAGAGCCATATGGGAAAACATAGAATCAATATTTGAGAGCGCAAAACTCAGAAGACGTATCTAAAATACATAAAAAATGCCATACACCAAAAATATTATGTCTCCATTTGGAAGGCAGTTGTTGATGTGATACTCATGCCAGCTGATGGTGGGTGTTTCTTGGCCATGAGTTAGATGTTTAATACTCACAGTTATGGGCTGTGGTAGAGGAGCGATAATCAATACGCCACTCTTTTCTCAGCCCTGCATATTCAGGAGCAGTCGGCTTCATTCATACTGTAATTTCCCATAAAGCACATAATTTACATTGCATCTCAAAATTAAACTAACGTAGTGTATGGATCCTATTGTTAGCCCCACAGGTTGATTTCCAAAAGTCTGTTTGTGTGAGTCAGCAGTTTGTGGTCTAAAGATAAAGTTTAATTAAGCTAAAAGCTTCATTGGCTCCCGCATGACTCCTCTCCAACCTCTCCTCCAAACTCTTCCACCGCACCGGAAACTTCTGACTAATTGGACGCTCCCACCTGCCATAATCTTTGAGCCCAAATGAGATTAATGAACGGACACATTTCTGTGGCATGCACCTATTCAATAGCGCTTTTGGCAGCGCTCGCAGACTCTTAGGGAGATTTCTTGCTTGGTCATGTTTGTAAACAAAAGCTGATCTGGGGCTTTTTGGAGTAGCGCCCCGTGACGTTGGCGAAATCTTTCCGCATCACTAATTTCTGCTGTCTGTCTGCTCTCTTCTCAGGCTACGGGCACGCGGCGCCGGGGACGGACGCAGGGAAGGCCTTTTGCATGTTTTA
>CAKALG010029385.1:0-10814 GCA_916700815.1 Helicolenus hilgendorfi | reverse complement strand
CACTGAAAACTAACTAACATTAACAGAAAATTAAGTTTGTGTAATGAAATGAAAAGTCAAAACTAAAATAAAATAAAAACAGACAGACAAGAACTGTACGTTGGATATTTGAATAATGTATTTATTATGCAAAAGTGCAAAGAGGTATATGTAAAAACAAAGGCCAAAGCCAAGCAAGTAAACATTACTTTCCAGTAGGATCTAATTGTAGAATGTGCTGTATGCTTAGGTTGCTTTATTTAGAGTGAAATCTGAATTTAAATATGTGATATTTCCCCCGTACTAAGTTAGAACTGTCGAGCCTCTTTTGTGGACAATTTGTGCACCCAAGTCTAGGCATTATGTTTAAAACAATATGATGTGATGTCATCGATGCTGTAGATGTATAACAAATTTGTGACAGAAAATTATCATTTTTGGTTGTGCAGGAAGAATTAACCAACGAAGAAGAGTGCCAAACAGAACAAAATGCACAATCTACTG
Source organism: Helicolenus hilgendorfi (assembly GCA_916700815.1). Lineage (NCBI taxonomy): Eukaryota > Metazoa > Chordata > Actinopteri > Perciformes > Sebastidae > Helicolenus > Helicolenus hilgendorfi. Next base: position 10,331 of record CAKALG010029385.1, on the reverse strand, counting down.
AGATTTGATGGCTATACTCTTTTTTGTTGTCTCAAATTACTTTTCAAATGTAATAACTGTAAAACGCCATATTGTAGATCTAAGTTTGGACAACCAGCTTTCTCCATAAAGAGCTACTTACCAATTGAAATAAAATGAATTCCAGGAATAAAAATCTTCACCACAAAATTGAAGAGCTGGCTAAAAACAAACAAAATCTGTATGAATTTTAAACGTATCTATTGAAAATGACCAAAGTATATTGGTGTAAATATATGTGTATTGCAGTATTGTATAGTGTGTTTATTGTGTGATGTGAAATAACAACATTTGAAAATTTGCAAGAGCTATAAATACTCAGCTTCATGTTCTGTATTAAATCTATGTTAAATTGCATCATTCCTCTCAAATAAAAAAACATTGAATTCACAAGTGATGGTATTAAAAAGAATACATTTCCATACTGTTCATGTCTTTAGGTAAATCTACTCTTTACATACCCAGACAGTAGAGGGCAGTGCTGTCCTGCTAATGGATGTAAAGCCGATAGATAGATAGATAGATAGATAGATAGATAGATAGATAGATAGATAGATAGATAGATAGATAAATTCTCTTAGAGATTTAACCCAATCAAAGTTGACTTCATGCAGTACAATCAGAAGACCTTTGCAATTAAATTATTAAAAGTTCATCATTCATGAAACGCTGTTCCATCGGCATGAAATATTACATAATTTGCCATTAAACAACAAGCTGTTGTAATTTCACCGTACTAGGTCAAATCTGACCCAAACTTGACATGCTTCATAACAGTCCAGGCCTTCGGACATCCACGTATTAATATGTAAGGGATAATGTACAACTAGCGAGTCATTGTTGTGAAAGAAACCCCGACGGGGCGATGCCGCATCGCATCTGTCACAGGGCTACTTACTTAAAGGGACTATTTGTAACTTTCAGAAATGCTTCTTAACAGCGACATCTGTGGCCGTGAAATCAACGAAAGTCAGCGTCGGGGCTGTGTAATAATGGCTTATAGTAACTGCGCCATCTACTGGCAACAGGAAGTAGGCCTTGTGTGACAAACATTTGCTTTATTCGCTATATGCTACCACATATGTCACATATGTCAAACTCTGGTATTTTCAGAGCAGCGACACTTCTGATACTGCCCAGCTGTCAATTTTCATCCGTGGAGTGGACTCAAGTCTGTGCGTAACAGAGGAACTTTTGGGATTAAGATCAATGCATGGCACAACTACGGGAAAAGATCTCTTTGAAGAGGTATCCAGATGTGTAAATGAAATGGGACTGCCTTGGGATAAACTTGTGGGACTGACGACAGATGGAGCGCCCGCGATGTGCGGTCAAAAGAATGGATTGGTAGGCAGGATCCGGGAGAAGATGCGGGAGGAAAACGGCGCAGGTGAGCTGACAGCTTATCACTGCATCATACACCAGGAAACGTTGTGTGGCAGAGCCTTGAAAATGGAACATGTAATGAGCACCATAACACGAGCAGTTAACTTCATAAGAGCCAAAGGTTTAAATCACCGCCAGTTCAAGTTTTTTCTGGAGGAGTTGGGTTCAGAATATGGTGATTTGCCCTATCACACAGAGGTGCGATGGCTAAGCCAAGGAAAAGTGCTGAAAAGATGTCTCGAGTTGCATGAGGAGATCTGTCAGTTCATGGAAAGCAAAGGGAAAGACACAACATAGCTCCGGGATAAAAAGTTGCGCTGTGAAGTTGCGTTTCTGTGTGACATCACGAGCCATCTCAATGCGCTCAACCTGCAGCTTCAGGGGCGAGGCCATGGGATCAAAGACATGTACGCTACAGTGAGGGCTTTTAAAACCAAGCTGCGCCTGTAGGAGACACAGATGCTGCAAGAAAACTTGAGCCATTTTCCGTGCAGCCAAACTATGAAAGAGCAGGTCTCTACCGCCGTGTTCCCAAGTGCACAGTTTGCTGAAAAACTCAGCATACTTGGTGCCGACTTCACGCGGCGATTTGCCGACTTTGAAGCCCAAAAAAGCAGGTTTGAATTGCTCAGCAATCCATTTGCAGCTGACGTGGAAAGCGCACCAACCAATCTCCAAATGGAGCTGATTGAATTCCAATGTAGTGACACACTCAAGGCAAAGTATGACTCTGTGGGCGCTGCACAGTTTCCACGTTTCATCCCCGACACAATGCCCCAGCTGTGTACTCAAGCTGCCCAAATGCTCTCTATGTTTGGCAGCACATATCTGTGTGAACAACTGTTCTCCATGTGTGAGGTTTTGTTTATCTTACTGATGAACACCTCCACTCAATCCTGAGGTTTTCCTCAGCTCAGAGCCTGACCCCAAACATTGATGAGCTTGCATCCAAGATGAGATGCCAAGTATCTAGCTTAGACTAATGTGCATCACAGAGCAGCAAACTGAACTTTAATGTATGTTTCCTTTTTGCACTTTTTTCTTGTACCACAGGGTATGTTTGGTTTTTCTTTGGAGGAAGTTATTTTTTGGCTGTTGTTGGCCTGTGGAAAAATGTCCTCATTAGAAATTAAAAAGCTGCAGATAGAGCCAAAAGAAATGTATGCAATATATGTTTCATTTATTTAATGTTTAATGTTGTTTTATAGGCAATAACTTAAGCTTTGTTAGTTCCAGGTTCAATATGTGCAATAAGTTAATTTCAATAAGTTTTGCAATAAACATTGAACCAGTTCGGCCCTCGACTTGTACCAATTTTTTAATTTGGCCCACTGTGTATTTGAGTTTGACACCCCTGGTATATGATAAATATTGACTTAACATTTTTGAGTTATGAAGAGGGTTTAGAACCATTAAATTGATACTTTTCCCCACTCCTTTTTGGACATAACATTTACTGTATTTATGTTGATTTTTTGTTTATTGACGGCTATATGTTTACTGTTCATTTTCATTTTCCAATTGCTCTAAATTTCTCATACGTGATTAGATTCCCAGTTTGAGGACATCGCATGCAAATTTTGGCACATATTCATAGCACCATCTACTGGCAACAGGAAATGACATGTTTTGCACTTTGATGTAATCTGCCTATAGTCTGGCGACCTGCCCAGTGTGCCCCCTCTTCGTCCAGTGTCAGCTGTGATCAGCTGCAGTCTCCCCGCGACCCTGAATAGGATAAGCGGTTCCAGATAATGGATGGATTGATGGATCTATTGTGAATCGCAAATTAATCAGATCCATCTCAAATTAGGTCAGAAAAGTCTTAAGACATTGATGATGCCTTATAGTGAAGATTGGGACTTTTTGTTGAATGGCGTCACTTGGCGGTGCAGTGAATTTTAATGTTGCACAATGAAAAAATAAACTCAACTACACAGTCAAATATTTTTCAAATTTCACCAGTTTAATGAGAGTGACGGCCTGAAAACATCTACAGGCAACAGGAAGTTACAGTCACTGTATTTTGGCATGACTCTTAGCAGGTTGACCAGATCCACCTCAAATTTGGTCAGCGTGATGTTAAGATGTTTATGATGCCCGACAACAAAGCTTTTGAGCTTTCGCTGAACGCACTTGCCGTGGCGACGCATCATTTGCCATGAAACAGGATTTTGTTTTTGAGGGGCTAGAGATGGTTACAAATGAATAAAATTTGATACACACATTAAAAGTGCTGAAATGCGTTGTTGTTGTTGTTATTATCTGATATGGTTCTTGTGTTCTTGTGTGGCCACGCCCACATGCACCAATCAATATGACACTTCAGATCTGGTTAATACTTGCCCCGAGAGCATGTGCACCAAATTTGGTAAAATTCTGTCCACCAGGTTTTGAGGTGCACATTTTTGGTATTTGTGGTGCCCCCTGTGGGGTTCACCTGAAATTGCTTTGGCATGCCTATTCCCAAACACGTACTAAAGATATCTACCAAGATTTATGTTGATTGAACTAATGGTCAATGAATTATGGCCAATTTCCTACCAAGTACCAGACCTGTTAGAGTTCATTGATCAATAGCATCGATGGCGTTAATTACAGCGCCACCAGCTGGCCGATTGGCGTCATATTTCTTCTGCCCCTCCGGGGCTTGAAACCTGATGAGAAGAACTGCTCCCCCTGGCTCTATTTATGCAAAGTTTTGCGCACCTCCAACCTATTTCCATTGGTCAAAATGATACAGACAGTAATTGAGGGTTAATACATATCACTGTGTCTATGTAATAGAGAGTGACATCACTCGTAGTATATCTGGAGAATTTTCCGCATTACATTCACCAGAGTTTGCTCAGTCGCTATATGTTAGGAAGAGTTGTGAAAATACTTCATGGCTTTGTCTGACTTGTGAAACAGATCCTTTAAGCTTCAGCTCCAGCTCTGTAAAACTCCCTCAGATCTCGCATGGAGCGAATGGTGACACAACAAACTCTGCAGAGGTCAATAAGCATGTTCAGCAGCTGATGGCTGCTGCACCATCTTTAACTTTGGGGGCACATGTACACAATCTGTCTACGTTACAAAGGACTGCTTCACTGGAATTGTTGTGCATTTGACAAATAAAGAACTTGACTCAACTTGATTTTTTTAATGCCACAGTAGTTGTTTTGGAAGGCATGTTTAGATATGACAAATTGTTGCAGAGGAATCCTCTTAATCTTTTTGTTGGTCGGTCGAGGCAGATGACCGCCCACCCGGAGCCTGATTCTGCTCGAGGTTTCTACCCGTTAAAGGGGAGTGTTTCCTTGCCGCTGTCACGCCTTGTGCTTGCTTATGGGGGAATGGTGGGTCTCTGTAAATTATAGAGGATGTTCTAGACCTGCTTTATATGAAACGTGTCATGGGATAACTTCATGAAGTTCTGGTGGTACATTTTTAAACGCACCAACGCGTGAATTTAAAAATACCTGTATAGGGTATGTTTCAGGCCTTGGGGGCTTTCCAGCTGCACAGTTTTCATGAAGGGTTGTTACATTTCTGATGTATCAGCCTTGTTAGGGGGCCATAATTAATTTACCGGAGCCGAGCTGTTTCATAGATAATGACAAAGAACAAGGGTTTATTCCTGTTGTAAAACAACATTTTCAGTGACATCATGGACACTTCCTCACATCTCTTGCTGTTGTTTGGCTTCCTAACTTCATTATAGACACATGTGGTTTGTCCACTGAAATCCTGTGTTTGTGTTTATAGCAGCAACATTGCAGTTAATAAGTGACTCAGTGTGTGAAACTTTGTCTGAGGTCATGGTTTAACTTGACCGAAGATCTCGGCTTGTGGTCCTGCTGTTATTCGTATTGGGTAGGGGATGGGAGGGTTTATGGTATCGCACCTGTTTGTTTGCTTAAGCTATGACTCATTTGCATCTGTGTTGTATTGTTACAGATTGTTGTTGGCAATCTTGTTCTAATTTGTTGTAGTTTGTAATGATACACCATGGAATAACAATGTGTACATCTCTAAACGTGTCAGCACATGAGCTTGGTGGTTTTATTGCCCCGTTCTATTCAAATTTAAAGGGAAAACTGTGGTGCTTTCAATGAATGGTAAAGCACTATGGACAAAGACAACTTATAGTATGTGTCAGCCAAAGAGATATATGTGTTTTAATCTTTGCTTATGCCTTAATTATGAGATAGACTAATACAGTTAGGCACTACATTTTAAAGTAGTAATTGAAATGCTGTAGAAACAACGGTTACATACTGTATACATAATCTAGACCTCTAAAGAAAGCAATTATTTAATACAACTTTGGTTTTATTTTCATATGCAATATTCATTTTAATTTTCTTCCCAAAACACAATACATTTTGTAACAAATTCTCGTGCATTTTGTAATACATTATTACATATTGCAGTGGTTACTACAAAATGAGGGAGTAGCACTTTTTTTTCATGAAAATGTAATAATACGTGCATTATTTAATAACCAATTAAAATGGATGTCTTCATTCATAAAAATCGTAACATTATAAATGTGTCACTTTATTCATTAGACATAGAAACTGGACAAACTTAAAGGGGCTGTTTGCAAGAATCGGAAATGCTTGTTAACAGCAACACCTGTGGCCGTTAAGTCAACGAAAGTCAGCGTCGGGCTCGCGCTTGCTCGCCCTAAATAGACGTGAACGAGCATCGATCAAAACAGTGAGGCGACACATGTCAGCTAAAACCACAATATTACTCTATATTTCACCTGCTTGGCAGTAATGTTAGCTGACCAGACGAAGGTCTCTCCATGAATCAATGCTGATCCTAGTGGTGGTTTTTCGTGCTTCAGCCTCCCCAAGTATGTTTAAAAAAAAAAGAGTAAAAGGAGGAGGAAACACTTGGCACCCCGACCCAGTGCTGTCATGTATTCTCACTGACATCATCATTGTAAAATTAGGAACCTGGTTTCATCTTTCCTGCAGATGTGGAAGCTTGAAATTGCATTCCCTGGGCCTGTGCCACATTTCATCAGTGAATTTTCCTCTTGTGGTGTCCAAAAAGGGGGCTTGGCTGCACACAGTGCTTGTAACCCCCACCCTGCCTCAGACCCCCACCCTAACCCTCGCTGCTTGGCGTGCAGATTGGAGTTTTACTTCGACAATCATTTGTTGGAGGCGGGGCTTCTCTAGAGGTAGTTAAAGTTAAACCTCAGTAGGTGGGGCTGTTTTATTAAGAACTAATTAAAATGGCAAAGAGACAACACTGGCTAAAAATATAATGTGTCATTTTTCATTACTACAATAATGCTGTCATCCAGCATCAAATCTCTAAGATAGAAAGCTCTGTGTGGTTTACGGATAATACTAAAGGATAGAATTATACATATGTTAGCAAACATTGGTTTACTCAGAGCATGGGTGGCCTTCCACAAACCAGGTATCCTTACACTCTCTGAAACACTGAAATCAAACTAACAAATGAAGTGTTACATACTGTAGAGCTGACAGATGTTTCAACCGTTCAACCGTTAAATCAATTGTCAGTAATAATGAAAATATTATTTTGGGTAACTAACAAAAAATTGGTTCGATAGGTATTCTTTTAAAGATAAAACTGTTTTGTGTAATTTGAATCCGACACAACTAATCAATGAACCCACAAGAGTCACTCCCACCTCTCAGTCTGGATATTTGTGTCACATGCAAATAGAACAGAAAAGACTTCAATTAATACCTGACGTCACTAAAGTAGTTGACATGCTACCTGAAAACTGTCAAACGTTAAAGGCCGACATTTACCCTGGTTCAATTCAGAACTCTTTTGAGGCAGAGGGACAAAACACATGGGCAGAACTTCACCAGACAAGGATGCTGACTGGGAAACATACAATAAAGTAATATCAGCAAGACTCAAGTCTGAAATGCAAAATCTAATTACTGTAAAGAATCTCTGAGTAATAAGTTTCACAAATCCTAAACAATTCTGGAAAATGAAAAAAATGTTTTTAATACATTGGATAAATCTTCTAATAATCAATTAAGAGTCGCTGATTAAATACTGAATGATCCATAAGTTGTTGTAAGCACATAGCTAATCAGCGTATTTCCAACGTCTGTTCTGATTTCATTCCTAACAGTGCACACATAACCTCCAATCTCATTTCAACGTTCATACAATAACTCATACAATAAATCCCGGACTGGATTGAAACTAAATTGTCAAATTAGCATCACATGTTGTTATCTATCCATTGACTGATCTGTTTCATCTTTTGCTATGTACATGTGAAACACCAGCTATCGGGAAATCAGCACATATTACTCTGCTCCACAAGGATGGTGACGCACTTTATCCCAATAACTACAAACCTCAAATCTCAATCATCTGTTCCATTGCCAAAGTGTTTGAAAATTTTTTTATAATCAATTATCAAAACATAATAATAATAATAATAACCCTTCTCAATATCAATTTGGTTTCAGATCTAAGTCTTCCACAACTACTGCTCTTTTAAAATTCACTAAATTTCTGCATCTGATGGCGGTGATCTCACAGGAGCAATATTTATTGATCTTACTAAAACTTTTTATCATTATCTTCTTCTGGATAAACCTCTTTCTGTCATTCCCAAGATGCATTGCTGTGGATCAGATTTGCTGACTCAGCAGAGAGGTGTGCCTCAAAGTTCTACCTTAGGACCACTTCTATTCTCTATTTTCATTCATGACCTCACACTGTTTTTTTCTGATTGTTGTGTACTATATACAGATGATACTATTACATATTCATCAAAAGCTTCGATATCACAAATTCAAGAGGCACTGCAATCTGATTTTAATATTCTACAAATTTGGTTGTCAGCTAACAAATGACTGCTTAATCAAACAAAATACAATATTCAATGCTTCTTTGGTGTGAGACAGAAGCTCAACTCCAATTCCAAGTCTTTGGTTTGAACTTGTGATGACGTACATCTCTTCAGAAAGAAGAATAAATGAAATATCTAGGTGTGTGGATTGATTCTGAACTTATATTTAAACCACATATTGATCATGTCATGAAAAAGGTACATTTAGGTGTTGGTGTTCTGTATCGCTCCAGACGTTGTTTCACATTTAACGTTAGAAAGCGCGTGTCTCACAACTTGTACTGTCAACAATGGACTACGCTGACACTGTTTATCAGAATGCCTCTAAAACTGATCACTGTTACATATATACAGTATATATACATATATATTACATATATAACAGACTCTGCAGATTTATACTAGGTTGTTCTTGTTTTACACACCATTGCACAATGTCAGACACACTTGTGGCTCCCTCTAGATGTAAGACCTCAATTTTCACTTTTTAAATGGATTAACTTTTATTATCTTTTTTTTAATTTTATTGCAAGAAAAAATACAATACATTAACACAACAACAAGAGGACAACAAAAACAGTGAGTACAGGCCAGTTAACATATTTCTGCCATAGAATGAGAGAACCAAGTGGTGTGTGTGTGTGTGTGTGTGTGTGTGTGTGTGTGTGTGTGTGTGTGTGTGTGTGTGTGTGTGTGTGTGTGTGTGTGTGTGTGTGTGCGCGCGTCGTGCACGTGTGTGCAAGCATGTGTTTTGGGGTGGAGTCTATAGGGTGGATATATGGAGAGGAGAGGTTAATAAAAAATAATTTAAAAAATATATATACATATACAGTATTTACATAAATAAATACATAAATTAACAAAAAAATAGTAAGTAGTTAACTAAGGCTAACTAAGGGGAAGCATAGGGAAGGAAATTACTAAATGAATGAGCAAGGAACATAGATAATTCTAATAATAATTAGAACAGTTATAACAACAATAGAGTCATGGGGGGCAGAGCCCCGTCCACCGGCAACTTTTACTATCCTTATTGTCTCAAACAATTTTTTGTTTTAGACTATCAAATGATACACTAAGACGCTCTGATCAGATCCTCTTTATAGTCCCCTTTGTATCTAGAGAAGTTGGTGTTATGTTTCAGGCTACTTCTGATTGGAATAAGTTATCTTGAAATATTCGTTCTCTGTTATAATTTTGCTTATTTGAAAATGTATTATTTTCTCATCTTAAACCAGATTGCCATCACTACTCCCCTCTCTCTATTTAGTGATTGGTCATTGTTTGTTTGATTGTGTCTAGTCTAAGGTTGAACTCTTTTTCTTTTCTATATTTATTATAATTTGTTTTGGTTATATGTTGTTTGTTTTGGCGCTTATGCGTAATATAACATTGTCTCTTGTATTTTCCGTTTTCCATTTGTTTTGTAAGTGTTTGTTTGGGACCCCCTTGAATAGGAGATGATGCATCTCAAGTATCCTGAATACATTTTATTACTATAATATACTACTTCACCTCGCTTTGCGCGTCGCTCATTGTACTACGTTATTTTGCTGCAAAAATGTCCACATTCAGAGTAGCCGTGGTTTGCAGAAACGTACAATGCAAAACATCGTACCTTGTGACTGAGCTGCATACACCAAACCTTAACCACAGAAGATCAGTCTTTGCACCAGTCATGTACTGACAACCACCTACTTTATTCTTTAGGTAAGATCATTTGTTTGACCACTTCTTTTAGGCAGAAAACCAGTGGTTCTTTGGTTCCACCCTGGTGTTTGTCTCAGTAAACAGGGTTTTTGTCTGCCTCTGAGAACTAAAACACCAATCTGCCTGACACTTGGCGCTCTCTTCCCCTCTTGGATTTTTGCACTCCTGCCTCAGTTGCTTCACTATCATATCCTCCTCTCTTTTCCTCCTGTGCTTGGCCGAGGCTAACTGGAGCTCTTGAGTTTTCAGTGTTTCCAGCGTGGGGCTGTCTAATCCCCATGCAGAGCCCGCACCTGTGGCTGATAGGATCCTTCTGGAGTACAAAGGCTCTGATTTACAGCCCTGAGGAGCTGCGGGC
>CAKALG010029381.1:0-19880 GCA_916700815.1 Helicolenus hilgendorfi | reverse complement strand
GAGGAGACACGCTGCAGAGCCTCGCTGCATCAGCCTGTGCTGAGGCAGGAAAAGCCAACACTAGGATCAGATCTAAATCATGTTCATGGAGAGACCTTCGTCTGGTCAGCTAACATTACTGCCAAGCAGCTGAAATATAGAGTGATATTGTGCTTTTAGCTGACGTGTGTCTCCTCACTGTTTTGAGCGATGCTCGTTCAGGTATATTTAGAGCGAGCAAGCGCGAGCCCGACGCTGACTTTCGTTGATTTCACGGCCACAGGTGTCGCTGTTAAGAAGCATTTCTGAAAGTTACAAACAGTCCCTTTAAGCGGTGTGCAGCGTGATTTAAGTAAAAGCCATCACCTTTAATTGGACCACTAAAAGTGGGCAGGCTTAGAGTTTAGCGCAATACGGAGCTAGAGAGTATTGAGGGCTACACACACACACACACACACACACACACACACACACACACACACACAACTCCCTAACCCATTGTTAGATCAGGACAAGGGACAGATAAAAGGGACGTTTTCAGCTCTAACACTGCGGCGCTGGCAGTACATGCAGATGAACGGCGCCCGGAGCTCACCACTCACTCCCAGGAAAAAAGTCCGCCGGTCGTTTAGCGTTATCCGATAATACATAATACTCTGATACAGGTTGTTTTTTACATATATTTGGCATATAACAAGAGATAAATGAACAATTAACACGAGAACACAGGATTAAAACTAGGAAAATGCATTTTTCATTTTCACCGGGTCTCTAAGGGAAAGCCGAGACACCCTGACTTTTACAATGCCGTCATTCTCAACTGTGGATAGAATAAAGAAATACACAGTACAAAAGTAGAACTCTGATTAAACGTATGCAGTGAAAGAATCATTGCAGTATTTTATGAGTAGTCGGTTGCACAAGTCTGATATTAACAGATTTTACCCTCAGTGCCGTCGGGCTCAGCCTGCTCCTCACGCTGCTTCTGCTTGAACTTCATGTTTCCGTGATGCATCACGGCTCCCGTCAGCTTAAAGATGCTGATCTTCTCTTCGGCAGTGAAGCCCAGGATGTCGATGGCAGTCTGCAGAATGGAAAATCAAAAACACAGAGCTCTCATATATATTTATTAATATATATATATTCTTGTCTTTCGGTAACGGATCCTCATCACAGACGAAGGTTTACTGGTTCATTGTGTGTTATCAGTTGCTCCAACAATACATCATAATGACATCTTTACAGTATGTGCAATATTTAATCCCTTAAGGTTACAGTGTCAGTGTTTTGGATTTTGCAGCGTGTCCGCTCACATCGGTGGCGATGAACTCCTCGACGTCGTCGATGCTCTTGACGGTGATTTCACCGTGACTGATCATGGGAAAGTCGTACGGGTTGGTGGTGATGAGGAGAGCCTCTGAAAAACATTGGTTGTATTTCATTACACAGATTCAGGCGAAGCATTTATTCTATAAAATGAAACTAAAGGTCTCACCTATGAGCTCGGCTTTGTGGCCCGTTGCCAGCTGATAGAAGATGTGGTAGCTCCTCTCAGCAGACAGCTGGAACGTCACTCGAGACTTCTCCAGCAGATCTAGAAATCAAGACGATACACTGCTTTACAGTTTGTCCTTTCATCAAACCTTCTGGAGAACGAGTGGCTGGAGGCTTACATGTTTCAATGTCAGCTGACGCCAACTTCCCAGTTGATCCAAAATGGATTCTGATGAATTTACCCTACAGAGGTATGCAGTTATCAGTGTAAGCATATGACTCTCTGCTCTAGTATAACTTGGTAGCAAACGTTACTATTCAGTATTATACAAACAGAAACAGCTTTGCTTCTCTACTCTGATATTGCACAACATGCTATAGTGTAAAGACAAACACAAATACTGAGGGCAGAGAAGACTATCTTTAAAACAGACACTATTTTAAAGCAGCAGGATCTTTTGAACTGAAACTTACAAAGCGGGATGAGTTGTCATTCCTCACAGTCTTGGCGTTACCATAAGCCTCCAGCAGAGGGTTGGCTGCAATGATTTGATCCTCCAGCGACCCCTTAAAACAACGACACACGACGTGTGTTTGCATTTACACTTTCATAGATATCATACATACGTACGGTATATTTCACGTTATTTACCTGCATCTTGCTCGTCGCCGCCGGCTCAGCTTTCTTTCCTCCAGCGACTGCGATTGTCGCAAAGTACTGGATGACCCGTTTGGTGTTGACAGTCTTTCCTGCACCAGATTCTCCACTAGAATGAAGATAATTACACAGCATGACACACATGTTGGTGTCAGTCAGACATGATGCATGTACAGAGATAATCAGTCTGAGCTGTATCAATCCAAAAGCATTGACTTACGTAATCAAGATTGACTGATTCTCACGATCTGTTGAGAGATTGAAATTTGATCACACACATTGTGTTATTGCATTAATTTATCTTAAAGGTCCCATATTGTAAAAGGTGAGATGTTCATGTCTTTTATATCATAAAGCAGGTTTAAGTGTTATATAAATACTGTTAAACTATCAAAAATGCTCAATATACAGAGAAATACACACAGCCCGTATTCAGAAATTGTGCGTTTGAAACAAGCCGTTAGGATTTCTGTCCATTTGTGATGTCACAAATATACAATATATAGAATATTACACGGTTTTAAATGTAAACATTCTTAATGTGTCCCAGTTTATTTCCTGTTGCAGTGTATGTGTATGACATCAGCTAACAGGAAGTAAACATGGACACAAACTGTTGCAACGCAATTCCGTTGAAATACGCTAAAACGGAGCGTTTCAGACAGAGGGTAAATACAGGTATATTCAGGCAGACAGTACGAGGAAAATAAAGTTTTTTTTTAACATTACAGCATGTAAGCATGTTCTAGTAGAAACACAAAATACATATATGAACCTGAAAATGAGCACGATATGGAACCTTTAAATAGTATTATTTTTTATATCGCAGCAGTCAGAGACTCACAATAAACTGCATGTTTACAAGATATCAAACAGTGTATCATCTTGTATAGAGTGACAGATTCAGGATTGCAGCCTTAAACCTGATTCCTACCTTGGAGCATGAACTGATAGGCGTTGTCCGAGATGGAGAAGATGTGGGGTGGAGCCTCAATCCTCTTTTTGCCTCTGTATGCTGATACAACCGCTGAGTCATACACCGGGAGCATCTTGTAAGGGTTCACAGTCACGCAGAACAGCCCGGAGTAGGTCTGGAACAAGAGAAGAGGACATCCTGTTTAAATTAAACATCACCGTCATACCTGCAATATATACTGTATTACAGTGCAACAACGAGTCTCACGTAGATCATCCACGCTGCATAGCGCTCTTTGAGGTTATACAGCACAGACGGCTCACTGAGGTGAGTCATCATGGCCATATCTTCTATCTTATCGTACTTTGGAGGGTTCATGGGGAAGATGTCGTCGTCCTTTACCGTGACAGTCTGCACCAAAAACAGTGAAGAATTAGTGATGAGAATGTGTAGCTCCGTAAAGTGTGAGGATACGTAGCCATGCTTTTCATTGTGTCTGTTGTATTATATGACGACAGACGTCTACATACCTTCCCACCGTGAATTTCAACGGTGGCTTTGCCACCCTCCTTTTTCACGACTTTCCCCTTCACATACATCTCAGTGGGCACCGCCACGTAATAAGCTGATTTGGCTTCAAAGGGAGCGCTTTGAGACTCTAGTCTCTCCTTTTCAGATTTCCGGAGGAATATGGCCGCCGGGCCGTAACACTGCATTTCCGCGTCCGTACTCATGGCGCCTCTGTAATTAAAATATAAATGAAATAACAAAATTTGTATTATAGAAATACATTTTAAGATCAAATCAAATGAAAGAGTGCATGGCTTATCAATACGTTTTTAATTTGATCAAGTCACTAGTTGCATGTCGTTTACCTGTTTGTTGCCAGGTGAGGCAGTTGTTATGTGGAAACTAAGAGAAAGTCAAATTAGAAAAAGAATCACGTGAAACTTTCTGCAATCTTAACTAATCATTGGATTAATTAAAGTCACCAGAAGACTCACGTTGGTCGGCCGCCCGTCAGTCCAAAGCTTCTGACGAGCCGGGGAGTTCGTCTTTTATAGTGAAACCTCTGAACACCACGCAGGAACAGCCCTCCTGTTTAGGTCACACAGCTCGTCTCTGAGAGTGATGTCAGATGACCTCCTCCCCTCCATCATCACAACGGGTGTCACCGTATCCTGTATGATACAACGACAGCATTAACATTAAAGGAAACCCCAGATCTAAATAGCAGATTCCTGTCCAAAACCCAAACAGACGAACCGAGTGGTTTAACGACGAGGAATGATTGATGTGTTTCTGAGATAGGACTTTTTTGTAATAATTAAAATTAGGAATAAAGCTATTACTCAGAATCTCCTTGAATGTGGGCCAGAACGTCTCATTACAGGATTATTTCCTCCATCTGCACTCACACACGTTTTGTTATACCATCAGACAAACCTTTGGCAGCGACATCGTTTCAAACATCTCTTGAGCGTCGGGCCAAGCGCTCCGTTGAGTCTAATTTAAGATCCCATTATGGTCCATTATGCTGCTGTGCTTTCTCTCCAAAGAAAGATGACACCTGGGACGTGAAAGTATTCTCTTGTGGTGTGATTAAGTTGCAATAAAAAGGTGATATCCAATATGTCTGGCCTTTCTTTGGTCCTATTAGGACGTAAAGCAAATATAGCCTCCGGCTCACAAATGCCCGTCCTCTTACTATTGTTTACGAATGCTTCAGTTAATTACACGTCTGGTGTATTTTAGCATCCTGTTACTAAGCACCGCAGTAAAAATTCCAAGCTGTGAAGCTCCCTATTCTTGTTTCAGACTATCAGTATTGTCACTAGGTTACAAACTCATCAAGTTGAGTTTAGTTAGGGTCGGTATCATGGTAAGTAGAGATCTGCAGAAGTGTGTTGTTGTTTCTGTTTCTCTGTAGTTTGATGAGTTTGACGGGCGCAGCTCGGTGCTGCCATTCCTTATTGTTCGGGGCCTCTGCTGCTAGAAATGCTTGTGCTGTAAGTATCTGGAATAATGTGCCACCCAAACGAGCTATGTGTGACCGAGTCGTTTATGGTGCTTACAGTTAATATGGTTCATATATTGAACTGTGTGTGTTTAGTAAATGCAGAGCGCTGGGTTAGAGAAAATATAATCTTGGAAAACAGAAACTGTTTGATGAGAACTTCTTGTGGTTTCTCTGTTGATATTCATCGTGCTGTGTGGAGTTTATGTTCATGTATGGCTTATGTAAACATGCAGCGATGAAATTATGTCATCCAAAGGAAGTTAACATGACAAGGATTCATTTGTAATGCATTTTTAAAACGGTTACCTCACCATTTTAGTTGTATGGAATGATCTTTATTGTGTTCTGTAAGCCAGTACTGTAAAGGCCAGCGTGCTGTTAACGTATGTAACGCTGCAAACGAGAGGAGGAGACGAGGTCGGGCATCTGGTCAACACTACATTAATAATAATAAACTAACAACACTCATAGGAAAGTAAGACATACTGTACGGTAAACATGGAAAGGTCTCGAAGAGAAGGCAAATTAACAAAACAAACTGGGAAGCTCACATGCATATTTGAGATTGGAAGAGATATCGGACCAGTGCAGCTGCTCTAAGCCTATATATAACAAAACCTCCGTGGTTTACTATAAGATAATATACTTATAATATATAAGCCTCCAGCTGCATCCACTGTGTTCATTTGTAAAAAATAATCAACTGCTATTATTTGCCTAAATGAAAACGGATCTCATTTGTCCCCCTAACAGACCACCTGTTGGTTTGGGGTAAACACCATCTAGTCGTCGGGGTGGCCCAGAACATTTCTGAATTCCAAAGCAGCTAATATTCCCCTGCGTGTGATGAATAAGACATCTCCGTGCACGTGATACGCAACACACCGAAAACTGTGTTTGTGTGTGTGTGTGCGAGTGTGAGAGTGTGCGTGTGTGATCATGTGTGTGTGTTATCATTTAATCTCGCGTGATAGAGAAATTCATATTACTAAAAGCAGAAGAGATTGAGAGTGAAGCTTTTCTTTGATGTTCTCTTGAGTCGACACCGAAATGGATCCGTACTGGATTGCGTTTAGAGAAGTAAGTTCCAGTCAGGTAAATATTTAAAAGGTAGGCCTTCTCATTGTTTGTTGTGAAATGTAATGTAGTTAATATCATGGTACTGTCTGCATTCAGATGTGTATTACTTATAATATTAAAGCGGTTAAAGTTTAAAACTCTACTAAAACAGGCACGATGTGTTTTTGTTGATTGATAGATGATGCAAAGAGGTTTGTATTATCCTAATATCTATTTCATTTGAGACATAAAATGATATAAGCATGTGTTTTATACAGCATCCTATGTGATGCGGTGATGTACGGTGCATGCTGATCTTTTATAGTCAGAAGGTGGTTGCTGAGTAATGATATCATAGTATTTTAGTTTTGTTTTGTTCACTACAACTCTAATACATAGTCTCATTAAGATTATGGTAAGGTTATACATTGTCTGTATTTCAGCATCCATGATTGGAATAAGTTTGTTTAGTGTGTTGATATGAGTGCCAGGTAACCCTTGCAAGTTTCCAGGTTGTTCTAGATCTCTACAAACAGACATGAGTGCATGAGGCTGTCAGTGACTCTTCATGGATTCATTTGGTAAGTGTACTTAATGCATAACAGGGAGACTTACATGCACTAACATGCACGCACGGCCGGCCCGGCTACGTAAACAAAGCACAGAGAAGCTCGGATTACAACACACCCAGAGGGAGAGTGACTTCATGAGACATTACTCCTCTATATCTTTACATTGCAAACAGATGTTTGCCGCTAAATGAATCCTCTGAATATCGTATTGAGAATCTTTAACACGGGACTTTTTCTACATAAGAGATACGTGTTTCAATTCATTTTTACTCCTTCAGCTGTGTGTCCGTCCATAACGGACTATCAGCTACCAGATACCAGTTTATAGTACTTTTTAAATTAATTTTAATAAAATGTAGGCTTTCATTTGAATTCTAATTAAATCTAAATGACTATTAAATGCTCCATATGCCCATAATAAATAATGGGCATATCATTTATCATTAAGTGAGTGTAAAATATCATCTTTAATATTTATTCGTTAATGTTTCATAACTACGTGTGTACAGCGGTTGTGGATTACATTGCTTCATCTTGCATAAAGTAATAGATTCATTCATATATTGACTCGTTTTTAACTCTGGTCATTTCCATCCCTACAGAGAAGTGGTTCTCTACATGGAGATACAGAAGACTATCCAGTCCTTCTCTTCACTTTGCACGCTTTCCCTTTTCTGAATGAGCCTTCCAATATTACTGTATCCACAAGACAACATATTATCATGCAGGAATATTTTTAATTACACAGACATTAACATGTCCATCCCGTGAGTGGTGCACACCGATGCAAATAAACGTCATTTGGGTGATTTGTTGAGAATTGTTGGCATTGTTTCCGTTTATCCTCGAGTATTTTCTACTTTGTCCCGGATAATAGCAGGTATATGATTCAACAGTTAGTTAGTGTTAGACCTTCAGCTAACTCTCAAACCTTTCTGTGATGTTTCCGTCAGTTGGATCCATCTCACACGTCTCCTTTCTTCTTCTTCTTCTTCTTCTTCCTGTGTACTGTAGATGAGGAATAATATAGCATCAGTTAGTTGGTTTAGTACATTTGTTTTCTATATTAGGAAAAAAAAATAATTTGATCGCAAAAGTGCAAATCCAGTAAAAATGTACATTTATCAAGGTATAATACAGGAACAAACAACGGTGCACTTCAAATGGCTAATTTATCATCTACTTAGTATTATGAAATGGTGGTGAAAAGGGACTTTTCAAGTCTGTCTTAAAAAAACGTCACAAGCCCATATGAACATTCAAACAGTAACCACTGTCTGGGGAAACACAAAGAGGGAAGATACCGACTTCATGTGTCTAACTCACCGTGTTGACGCTCCATTTTATCTCCAGATGAACTTGGGAATGTTTTTTTACACAGAATAAAAGATGTAGATTTTGTCCCCCATCACCTAAAGTGCATTAGAAAGGGATGTTTTAATGACCGGTATGAACAGGAGGAATAATTACGGCAAGCAATAACTGTTTTAATGTACATAGGAGCATGTGAGCAATGCTTTAAGACAGACTTGAAAAACTGTGAAAATAAACTTTTATCGGTCTCTTGAGAGTTTCCCGACTTTAAGGAAGCTCAAAACTAAACCGCTGGAGTACCCCTTTAACAAAAATATAAGTGCCATGCTCCCTATTGGCCCGTTGAGACAGACAGGCTACTGATGCCTGAGTAAATGTATGAATGCATATTTAAGTGTCTATACTGGGAGCATTACATCATCTGCATACAACAGAACTCTGTGACTGGCTATACTGGTTATATTTTATTTGCACATTTCAAATCATACTCTCAGTGAAGACTTTAAAAAAAGCTGCAGTACGTCACTATATTTTAAATCAGATAATACAATAGTGAAATAATAAATAAACAATTACAAGCAGGGATATAAAGGAAAGGAATTCACTGAATTTGATCTTGACTTCTATATTTTAAGTGAATTAAATGAAAACATTAAATAAAAGGCAAACATGTACATGCATGTACAAAATCCTCAAATTGTGATATCTCAAATAGATCTGTAATATCGGTCATACCATAGGTTAAAAGGGTTCTGATGGACCGTCCAGGGCGTCTCTCTGCCTTCTGTCCAATGCATGGTGGGATAGATGCCAGCATGCCCTAGTGACCCTGAATAGGCACAAAGTAAAGACGACGCATAAGTGAATTCATATTTCTTAATCAGTATTCACAACGTTAGAATACTTAACTCAGTAAAAGAGTTGGTGACATGGTGTAATGTCAGGGCACTCGGTTGATGACAGAGAAGCTGGTAACATTAGCATTATGTTTACACCTTAGCAACTTGAGGCTCCCTCTGGTGTTTATAAGATGTCAGTGACCCCGTCACCACAAACAGCACACACACCTCCTCGTGACAGTCATTAACACCACCAAGGACCTGACAGCACCCCAAGCAACCACTCTCAATACGATCATAAAGAGAAGTTATTATAGCACAAAGGTTTCAAATCAGCTATTAATATTCATCATCCAGATGACGCAGAAAGGCCGATCGCAGCGTATCGGGAACATTGCTAAACATCATTTTCTCAGTGCCGTGATGAAAAAAAATGTTCGTCCACGTACGTGAAGCCAGAAGCTTCTAAAATATCATGTATGACTAATAGAACTGTTGGAGTCCACGGTCCAACCCTCACCTTCCCCACACCCTAATCCCAGAGCTCTACTGCAAGATGGACAAGTAACCAGAGTCAAAACCCAACAGAGACCTAATTTTAACCAACAAACCCGAAACCTCGTCACAAATAAAATGTTTTGACACTTCAAAATGACAATCAGTGGTTCTCGGGTCGCTATCTGAGTACAGCTTCAAGTGAACTTCATTTGAAAGATTGCAAGACAATAAAACAATGTACCCCCCGAAGCATGAATGATGCCAAAGCAGTTTAAAGACAGACGTTTTTAAAAGGAAAAAAGACATTCTGACATGCACACATAGACTCAAAAACACCTACGTGTGAAGTTAATACAACGCACCATTTGAGGCTGATGCAGCTGCAATTCTGTCGTGCTTGTATAATGACATTAAAGTTATTGAATGGTGAGATGGTGAGGACTGGTTGAGGCTACGACTGCACAGTTAGTGAGCTTTGACATAAGCATCCTTGTTTTACAAACCAAACACTGAAAGGTTGAATCGTTTTACTCTACCGTTCTAAAACAACCATAAGTCGGATTCCAGATAGTCTGAATGTCTGCCAAACCACAACACACAATCAAGCTCAAAGACACGGTTTAAAAGTCAGTCCAACTAGTGAGGTTTAAAATGCAGATACACAAACACCTATCTATACAATATACATTTAAATAGAAGCATAGAAATAGAATAAAGTATACATTATAATTATCAAAATAATAATGTATTATATTTCTATGAATATAACCATGCAGAATCATAATTACAATTTACAAATGTATTAAAATGTTTGTACTTACAATGTTAAGCATGGATGCTACTCTAACTGTAAACGTATATCCATGCTCTTTGTGGCCAGCTCGTAGACTGGAATGTTACTCAACACTCACCTTGGTTTGTTATCCCCAGTCCAGTTGTTGCTGCTTGACAAATAAAGAAACTGACAGACGGAGATCAAAGACGGCAAAAACACAATAAGCCTCTTGAGCATTTGGCTTGAGTATCAACACGAGCCCAGAGCTATATTTGAGTTTTGCCCTAATAAGACAGAAGATTTCAGAGCAGGTGTCATGTAACACATATTCACTGAAGACAGAGGCTCATTATATCATGTGGGTAACCACTTCAGAATTTCTTCTTCTTAATCACAGCTTCATCATGCGGACACTCTTTCCAATGGAAACACTCTTTCCAATGGAAACAGTCCACCCGCGACAAAAACATTTGGCGACGAGTATAGTCTTGCCATCGATGACACCATCTTCTATCTACATACTGCCGACTTCTAATAAACAAAACAGCTTAGAGTTGAATGCCCTGGACATTCTGGACATTGATATACACAGAATCCCTCATGGTGAGGTGGTTTTGAAAACATAAAGGAAGCGGAGCTGGATGCCATCACTCAGCTGCTCTACATTTAGGGACTCTCTCAGTCTCCCTTGTTTATCCCTTAAGATCAAGATTGAGAACAGCTGTTGGCACTATTGTGAGCAAGAATCTCTTGGCAATCGTATCCTTTTCTTTAAAGCCCATTGGCACTCATCTCATTTTTTAATAATTTCTGACTTGTTAGGCCTCTGAAACAGTAGAGCAGTGACTTTTTAAAGCTTCTCAAAAGCATAGCAAAGGACCACTGTTGTGCCAGGACATTAAAAAGATGCATTCGTCACACCTTTGGACTGTCTGTAACTACTGAACTAAGCTCGTGCAAAAGCTGGACCAACTTCTCCCACCTTATTTGCATACAGCAGTATCCACAAACACAAACCAACTTCACACCTGCATGTGACATTAGCATGTAAATCAAACTCATTAGGAGTACAAAAAATAAATGTGTACATCTCAAAATATTGCTCCTATCTTCCCAATGTATGACAATATGTATTAACTAAAGGAAACACAACAGCAGAATTGTTTTCGCCAATAATCACAGAAATACGGATAACATTTCTAAAACCTCTTTTCCCATTGTCCACATTTTAGTCTGCCAATGATCCAGCGTGGAAGACATCCCATAAACTGTGTAATGTGACAGCTAGAGGTAAGAACTACTGCACAAGCGTTATGCAAGGCGACATGACCATATACAGCAACACATGTGCGACAGGCTCCCATCACACAGTATATAAGGCACAGCAAACCTCCACCAAGGACAGGCAGCCGGCAAAGGTAAGCTTCTGAGTGGCTTGGATGTGTTAGAGTCCGTGAACTACTCCAATACAAGATACTATACTTATAATACTGCAATACATCATTTGTATCAAGTCATTGTTTAAAATATAAAGATAAACATTTAAAGACTAGAAACAGTTTGTAAAGTAATATATTTACATTCCTTATTTTAAAGTACAGTGTGATAGAGTGAACTCTCAGAAGGAACCTTTGTGAACCAACATCTTTGCTCTTTTCATCAGAAACCTGCATTGAAGTCTGCCAGATAATTCCTGCTCAGCTGGTGTCATCAAGGTAAAAGAGACTTTGTATTTGTCCTAGAGAATAACTCAAGAGGAGATATGGTTTAATCACTAGTGCATTATGTACTATACCAGGGGTTCTCAAACGTTTTGGGGCCAGGAACCCCTTATAGGGGACAACATTAACTGTAACACCAATTAAGCATTTGCTCACTACTGTTTGTACTCTTAGACGGAACTATTTGTATTCTAAAACCTTTCAACCTGAATACTTCTGACTTGTTTCATAGTGATAAACAGAAACACATTTCAATTTGAATCATGAAGATACGATAAGATAAGATAAGATACGATAAGATAAGATACGATAAGCCTTTATTAGTCCGACAGCGGGGACATTTGCAGTGTTATTGAATGTTAAAACCCCTTATATACCTTTAAACAGAGGGTCATTTTATTCAAATTGCATTTGGACTCAACTTGACAACTTGATAGCCTACATTTCAAGTAATTGAACTTAATAGCTTTCAGAAAATGAAAACTAGCAAGACAAGTAGAGTCCTAATAAATCCAGAAATGTAAAGTTAACAGTCTAAAGCTGACTTTCAGTCATAAGTGCTTCAACTTATAAATAATAAAGTTATAACTGTGTACCAGTCTTCTCAGAGTTTCTATTGGCCCAAAGCGAACGTGGGTGGGAGTTATGGTTATGTTTGTTTTATTGGTGCAAATGGTCTACATCTGTAGATATGCACTTTTTAAGGATACAGCACAGTACTATAATATTATTATAGCAAATCCTTTCAGACTCCCTGACCGAGTGCCACGGACCCCACTTTGAGAATCATTAGACTGTGCATGTAAAGCTTGTCCTCTATGAACATCACAAGCTTCTTATTACTTTGCAAAGTTCTGATATTTCTGTATTTAACCAATCTCAATGGAAGAGCATTCATTTGACTACAGTAATAATATACATTGTAGAGCTCACTACTACTTAGACACCCATCGATCTGCTTTCCTGGCATTTCAAATGAATGACTGTTGTCTTGTTTCCTCTCGTGCAGTAAAGGGTCATCATGAGTGCCGATCCGGAGATGCAGTGTTTTGGCCCGGCGTCCGCTTACCTCCGGAAGCCGGAACGAGAGAGATTAGAAGCTCAAAACACGCCTTTTGATGCTAAAACAGCGTACTTTGTAACCGAGCCCGCAGAGATGTACCTCAAGGGGAAACTTACGAAGAGAGAGGGCGGCAAAGCCACCGTGGAGACCATCACTGGAAAGGTAAGCTTTACAGAGCTAAACGTTTTGATGTAGAATCTGGACTGCTGTGACGTATGAATATCATACATAATGACATATTACTATTTGATGTTTTAAAACATTTAAATGAAAATCTAAAATTAAATGAAGCTCAAAATAAAAACAATATCCACTCACCGGCCACTTCATTAGGTACACCTTGCTAGTACCGGGTGGTCTTCATCTGCTTCAAGGTTGGACGTGTTGTGCGTTCAGAGATGCTATTCTGCATACCTTGGTTGTAACGAGTGGTTATTTGAGTTACTGTTGCCTTTCTATCATCTCCAACCACTCTGCCCATTCTCCTCTGACCTCTGACATCAACAAGGCATTTCCGTCCACACAACCCCCGCTCACTGGATCTGTTCTCTTGTTGGGACCGTTCTCTGTAAACCCTAGAGATGGTTGTGCGTGAAAACCCCAGTAGATCAGCAGTTTAATACTCAGACCAGCCCGTCTGGCACCAACAACCATGCCACGTTCAAAGTCACTTAAATCCCCGTTCTTCCCCGTTCTGATGCTCGGTTTGAACTCCAGCAAGTCGTCTTCACCACGTCTAGATGACGTAATGCATTGAACTGCTGCCATGTGATTGGCTGATTAGCTATTTGTGTTAACAAGCAATTGAACAGGTGTGCCTAATAAAGTGGCCGGTGAGTGTATATTGATTCTACTGTCAAAAATGAATGATGAATAATTTGTGATTAGCAACTAAGATTTTAAAATCTCACAATACGTTAGACAACACATGCCTGCTAGACAGTAATCCTATGTTTGTGACTCTTTGGTCCTTGTAACAGACTCTCACTGTGAAAGAAGAAGAGATCTTCCCAATGAATCCTCCGAAGTACGATAAGATAGAAGACATGGCCATGATGACTCACCTCAGTGAGCCGTCTGTGCTGTATAACCTCAAAGAGCGCTATGCAGCATGGATGATCTACGTGAGTTTTGTGGACGAGAGAGATATCTTTGGTTGCGTATATGTATTAGTAGAAGACAATGATAATTCCTCCATATCTCACGTTGTTCCAGACCTACTCCGGGCTGTTCTGCGTCACAGTGAACCCTTACAAGTGGCTGCCGGTGTACGACTCCGGGGTTGTAGCAGGATACAGAGGCAAAAAGAGGATTGAGGCTCCACCCCACATCTTCTCCATCTCTGATAACGCCTATCAGTTCATGCTCCAAGGTAGGGATCAGTTAGAAGCTTCTGTGTGTCCAGAAATACAGTAGCTCTACTTTAGGCAAAGTCTAACTGTTGTACACCATTTTCCTTGCAGATAGAGAAAACCAGTCAATCCTGATTACGTAAGTGACCACTTTTTAATATTATCTATCCTATAAGAATTGGCAACAGTCGTAAAAATCATATTTCTGAATACACCCGTCTACCCAGCGGAGAATCTGGTGCAGGAAAGACCGTCAACACCAAACGTGTCATCCAGTACTTTGCGACAATCGCAGTGGCTGGAGGAGGAAAGAAATCTGAGCAGGTGCAAGGCAAGATACAGGTAAGAGAAGATGAACGATATTAATATGAAAGCTAAAATGGAAAGCATTCTGAGTATTGACTAAATGAATGTTATCTCTAGGGGTCGTTGGAGGATCAAATCATCGCAGCAAACCCACTGTTGGAAGCTTATGGTAATGCCAAGACTGTGAGGAATGACAACTCTTCACGATTTGTAAGTTTGGTATTTTTTCTTTGACTTGAAATTGTGCGACAATTATTCACTGTGGCATTAAATTAAACATGAATCTGTTTTTTCATAGGGAAAATTTATCAGAATTCACTTTGGGACAACCGGAAAGTTGGCTTCAGCTGATATTGAAACATGTAAGATCGTTAACTTCTTATGTTTTATTACATGGTCGAGGCCTACACAGATTTCCATCATTTGTTTTTAACAACATGAATCCATACAGATCTGCTGGAGAAGTCTCGAGTGACGTTCCAGCTGTGTGCTGAGAGGAGCTACCACATCTTCTATCAGCTCATGACGGGCCACAAACCTGAGCTGATAGGTGAGACATTAATGAATAATAGTGTCATTAACGACGGCTTATCGTGCGTATGCTCTCTT
Source organism: Helicolenus hilgendorfi (assembly GCA_916700815.1). Classification (NCBI taxonomy): domain Eukaryota; kingdom Metazoa; phylum Chordata; class Actinopteri; order Perciformes; family Sebastidae; genus Helicolenus; species Helicolenus hilgendorfi. The sequence continues at coordinate 4,705 of CAKALG010029381.1, read as the reverse complement.
ATATTTATGTATTTTTTTTTCCTTTTCTTCAGAGGCTCTCCTGATCACCAAAAATCCATACGACTATCACATGATCAGTCAGGGTGAAATCACTGTCAAGAGTATCGACGACATTGAAGAATTCATTGCCACTGATGTAATGACAGCTTCACTTTGATGATTGCATTTACAGCTATTACAAATCAGTCTTATGTTCACTTTTATGATTACTATTTTTATTACATACACCAAGTTATATCTCTGCAATAAGTCCTACCTTTCAGAAGCTTATAATTTTGAATCATCTCGATGGGAATGTTTGAGGCAGTAATGTCTGGTAGTGTTTTACTGGCTTGCATTCTATAACATCCTACCCCATTTAAACTTAGGGGGGATTTTAGAAACTCACATAACGGCTGTATACTTCCAGGAATAATTGAAGTTTGTGTTTTAAACTGAGTCTTTATTTCACAGACTGCTATTGACATCCTGGGCTTCACTGCAGACGAGAAGGCCAGCATCTTTAAGCTGACGGGAGCTGTGATGCATCACGGAAACATGAAGTTCAAGCAGAAGCAGCGTGAAGAGCAGGCTGAGCCCGACGGCAATGAGGGTATGAAGTCCGAACACCATGAGCTTTAATGCAGTAGTTAAGCTTTTGCCAATTAAAAGAGAACTTGTGATTCAGAAGTACATTTATGAAGGTATCCTAGAATAGGTTTTATAGATTGTTTATCTATTTGTATTTGTGTTCTTCTTTTAGTGGCAGATAAAATCGGCTACCTCATGGGTCTGAACTCTGCTGATCTGCTCAAAGCACTATGCTACCCCAGAGTGAAGGTTGGGAATGAGTATGTGACCAAAGGTCAAACTGTCCCACAGGTATGGGATGTCAACAAGAGCACACACACATAAACAAAACAAATTAAGAAGTACAAAAGACTGTCTTCCATTTTCACAATCAAAGACACTTTAACATATATTAAGGTAATCTTGTTTCTGACTTGAGGCTCACAATGCAACCATGACTCTCACTAAGTTCTTCAATCATAGCTTTGTATTTGACCAGTTTAACCCCAGAAATGTTGTTAATTTTTACAAAATCCTGGTTAATATTGTATTATTTATTTATTTATTTATTTATACAATCAGGTCAACAATTCCGTCAGCGCTCTCTGCAAGTCTGTCTATGAGAAAATGTTCTTGTGGATGGTCGTCAGGATTAATGAGATGCTGGATACCAGGCAGCCGCGACAGTTCTTCATCGGCGTCCTGGATATTGCTGGGTTTGAAATTTTTGATGTGAGTAGCCTACGCTTGGCTGAAACATAATCTAATGCAGCTTCATTTAAGACTGAGAGTACAGTTAATTTCATGTTTAGTTGGTGTTACTTAAGGCCTTTGCTGACCTTTGGTATTGTAATTTCTTTAGTACAACAGCTTGGAGCAGCTGTGCATCAACTTCACCAATGAGAAACTGCAACAGTTCTTCAACCACCACATGTTCGTCCTGGAGCAAGAAGAGTACAAGAAAGAGGGCATTGAATGGGAGTTCATTGATTTCGGTATGGACTTGGCTGCCTGCATTGAGCTGATTGAGAAGGTGAGCGACATGCTGTATATTCACAAACACAGAAAACTATCCAAGGACTTGAACGTTGTTTGTTTTAATAATCATTTCATCATGACAGCCAATGGGCATCTTCTCCATCCTTGAAGAGGAGTGCATGTTCCCCAAGGCAACAGACATCACCTTCAAGAACAAACTGTATGACCAGCATCTTGGTAAAACCAAGGCTTTTGAGAAGCCAAAGCCCGCCAAAGGCAAAGCTGAGGCTCACTTTGCTCTGGTGCACTACGCCGGCACTGTAGACTACAACATCACCGGCTGGCTGGAGAAGAACAAAGACCCCCTGAACGACTCAGTGGTTCAGCTCTACCAGAAGTCTTCAGTCAAGCTGTTGGCTCACCTCTATGCAACACATGCCTCAGCAGAAGGTACATGCTGTTAGCTGTCTCTACATTATATAAAAAATGCCAATTCATTTGTGTTGAATTTAATCATTTCAATGTAATTGTCATTCCACCGACAGGCGACGGCGGCGGCTCAAAGAAAGGCGGCAAGAAGAAGGGTGGTTCCTTCCAGACTGTGTCTGCGTTGTTCAGGGTACGATATGAAAGAAGGACTTATGTACTTCATTGCACTAATTTAGTGCCGTTTTGCTAAAAGCAATGTTCTTTCAATTCTTCAGGAGAATTTGGGCAAGCTGATGACAAACTTGAGGAGCACACATCCTCATTTTGTGCGCTGCCTGATTCCCAATGAGTCAAAGACACCAGGTATGTGCTCTTTGTGTCAATGTTGATTTAATTAATAAAGTTATAGAAATTGGAGACAAAAAGCGAGTCAAAGAAAACGCTTCACGTGATTTCTTGTACTGCTATATCACAGGTCTCATGGAGAACTTCCTGGTCATCCACCAGCTGAGGTGTAACGGTGTGCTGGAAGGTATCAGGATCTGCAGGAAAGGTTTCCCCAGCAGAATCATCTACGGTGACTTCAAGCAGAGGTAGCAGAAAGAGATCACTGAAAATGTTGTATTATCTTCAAGCCAGTGTGTCTAACAGAATGAAATCTTTACTTTCAGATATAAAGTATTGAATGCCAGTGTCATCCCAGAGGGCCAATTCATTGACAACAAGAAGGCCTCAGAGAAACTGCTGGGATCCATCGATGTGGACCAAACTCAGTACAAGTTCGGCCACACCAAGGTAGAGTAAGAAATGCTTCCCCGGACGAGGCTGTTTACAAAGAGGTATCGGTTTAATTATCATAAATAAGTATGATTATTGACTCCCAGGTGTTCTTCAAAGCCGGTCTGCTGGGAACTCTGGAGGAGATGAGAGATGAGAAACTGGCCGAGCTGGTCACAATGACTCAGGCTCTCTGCAGGGGTTTCCTCATGAGGAGAGAGTTTGTCGAGATGATGGCGAGGAGGTAATGCGTCCGGCTGTTATTGATGGCGTCTACATTTTAAAGTCTGAAACTTTTCAACATTTATTTTCAACGCAATTTTTTTCTTTGTTCTCAGAGACGCCATTTACACCATCCAGTACAACGTCCGCTCATTCATGAATGTCAAAACCTGGCCGTGGATGAAGCTGTACTTCAAGATCAAGCCTCTGCTGAAGACTGCAGAGACTGAAAAGGAGATGGCCCAAATGAAAGAGGACTTTGGAAAGATGAAAGACGATCTATCAAAGGCTCTGTCTAAGAAGAAAGAACTGGAGGAGAAGATGGTTTCTCTGCTGCAGGAGAAGAACGACCTGCTGTTGCAAGTGCAGTCTGTACGTTGGATCATCACGCTGCATGTGCATGTATCCTAAATATCCTATGTCAAGTTACTGATTTGGCAATGACGTGAACCTGTTTGCTCTGACTTCAAGGAAGGTGAAAACCTCAGTGATGCGGAGGAAAGGTGTGAGGGGCTCATTAAAGCAAAAATCCAGCTTGAGGCCAAAGTCAAAGAGACGTCTGAGAGACTGGAGGATGAGGAGGAGATGAATGCCGAGCTGACTGCGAAGAAGAGGAAGCTGGAGGACGAGTGCTCTGAGTTGAAGAAAGACATCGATGACTTGGAGCTCACCCTGGCCAAAGTGGAAAAGGAGAAGCACGCCACTGAGAACAAGGTTAGGCGAAGGCTTTTCAATCACACATTCTCTTGTAGATTTAAAAACTTGTTGTTAATTAGAAGTCATGTCAACTTTTACAGGTCAAAAACCTCACAGAGGAAATGGCATCTCAAGATGAGGCCATCGCCAAGTTGACCAAAGAGAAGAAAGCCCTCCAAGAGGCCCATCAGCAGACCCTCGATGACCTGCAGGCAGAGGAAGACAAGGTCAACTCTCTGTCCAAGTCCAAGGTCAAGCTGGAGCAGCAAGTGGACGACGTGAGTAACATCCACATTTAACAACAGAAGATTTAACTGGTTAATAAATCAGCAAAAAACTGTTTTAAATTTGATATTCTTATGATTTCAGAAATTGACCGTCGTCTTGTTTTGATCGATCACAGTTAACGCTTACTTAATATAGCGTGTTAAAAGAGAGAACACTGAAGCCGTTATCACCTAGATAAAATAATGCTGGATTACATGAACGGCAAACCAAAAATATCATCAAAATGGAGATTGATTTTCTGAAAATCTTAACGATTATAATTTGATAAAACATCTATTGACAGCTTGAAGGTTCTCTGGAGCAAGAAAAGAAGCTTCGTATGGACCTCGAGCGAGCGAAAAGGAAGCTCGAAGGGGATGTGAAACTGTCCCAGGAATCCATAATGGATCTGGAGAATGACAAGCAGCAGTCTGATGAGAAGTTAAAGAAGTAAGAATAAGAAAACGCCATCAGTCTACCTACTTGCAAAAAATGATTTCATGAGAGCCACTCCTTACACATAACTTTAATACAACGATCTATTCTGTCCCCTGCAGGAAGGACTTTGAGACAAGCCAGCTCCAGAGTAAGATTGAGGACGAGCAGACTCTTGGAATCCAGCTACAGAAAAAGATAAAGGAGCTGCAGGTACAGTTTGAATTATTAGTGGAAGGTAGTAGGAGCATTCAAATACCTTCAAGGATTTCCAGTTAAACCTTGTGTGTTCCAGGCTCGTATCGAGGAGCTGGAGGAGGAGATCGAGGCCGAGCGGGCTGCTCGGGCCAAG
>CAKALG010029380.1:2117-15549 GCA_916700815.1 Helicolenus hilgendorfi | reverse complement strand
AGAGAGAGAGATTCAATAATAGCCTCAGTTAGCTCCTAAGAAGGAAGTTGTACATCATGTTAACATTTATATCACTTCAGCTTCTGTGACTAACAATTAAAGTGACGTATTAGTCTAGCTGTGCGTTTACACGACAACAGACGGCAACATCTGTTTGCGGTCTGACTGCCTGCTCCCATCAGCCGGTGGAGCTCTGCACTCGCACTCTCCTCCTCGGTGATTCTTTGTCAAAGTAAGGTGGCAATGTGACAAACATATATTCAATACTGAATTGATAACAAATAAAAACATACACATTGAAAGTAGAAGGCACACAAAAAAGGCACCTAAATGAAAAACATAAAGGCCCTTTGAATATAATGGAAGGTAGGCACCTTCTGCTGTTGCACTTGTTGACAGGGTACTAAAATCACATCTTGGATAAAAAGAAATGATCCGACACTTACTAATAAAACTGCTCAAGAGTCACAAATGAAAGAAAGGCGTTAAAGTGGCAGTACATTTTTTGGCATCATTGGGCAAAAACTCCATAATAACCTTTCCAGCATATTGTAATTCAAGTGCTCTGAGAGATAACTAGACTTCTGCACCTCCTCATGGCTCTGTTTTCAGACTTTAAAAAATCTAGCCCGTGATGGAAGACTTTGACCAATCACAGGTCATTTCAAAGAGAGAGAGCGTTCCTATTGGCTGTGCTCCGGCTGGTGGGCGGTGCTTGGTATTTCCTCAACATGACGTTCTCATTTTACAGCTAAACAGTACACTACAAGACGTTTCTGAAAACATCTGAGGAGAGAAATAGTCATTACAGTAACAGAATATTGATTCATATTTGATCAGCGCTGTCTAGTTTGACCGTTTGGTCGCAGTTCGGAGTGATTGACAGCCGGCTCTCGTAGACGGCAGACCTCAGATCAGCTCTGATTGGTTGCTTTCCTCCGGTCTGTGAAATCTTGTAGATGACATTATCATGCACTACTGTCAGGATATAGTGACCGTTTTGTTTTTAAAAATAACTTTTTTAAAATCATATTTGCTCCATTTCTACCCACTGCAGCTTTAATTTCAAACATTACCCGTCGACATAAAAGAAACAAGAGAGAAATGAGGTCTTTAACCACGAGGGCTTAATTTAACCATGCATATACTGCAGCTGTGATTATTTAATTAGCCTTTGAACTTTTTAATTTGGACTGTTGGAACATGAACTTACAATTGTATAACCAAGCAAGTAATAAACTTCACAATTTCCCAACACAATTAATCATTGGAATAAACACTTTTCGAAACCATACTCAAACTAGAATAGCACTCGGAGAGCGCAGACCTCCGCCCTCCCCTCTCCGTTCAGCTTGCGCCATCATCCACGTGTCATTTTGTTTATGTTGAGATCAGCTGTACGTAGCATAGCATCGTAAAACACTTCATTCAAAACTCACCTAAACCATCATCGTTACTCTTTCCAATGATCACCAAGTGTGCTTTGGTTGAACTCAACTCTAATTTCGTCGAGTTTAATGTGAAAAAATGCCAAACCTACAGTTGTTCCCGGGTGTGGAGAGACATACTTGAAGCTGTGAACTTGTGTTCGGATCACTCAGGACACATGTTAATGCCGGGTGCGAACAGGGCCTTATTACTACCTTATACTTTCACATACACGTGCCAAGAACCTTCCCACATCTCCTGCAACACATGCTTTAAATGGAGCAATTAGCATGTTGGTGTTAAGTGGCTCAGCAGTGAACACTGTCACCTCAAAGAAGGTCTTGCGGTTCAAATCAAATGAGGCAGCATGCACAGCATCGAACAAAGAGTGACTCTGGAAAGCCGCCACTGCCAATTAACTAGCACAAAATCAAAAGCGAAAATGTTTTTATGAAAAACAGAAGATGTTTCAGTCGAACTTCAACAGACAGATCGCCTTGACCATGTCGACGTGATACGTTATAGTCATATATTCATGACTATGTTATGAATAAATATGTCAATTCAGTCCATAAATGTCGACACATTGTGAAACTGTCATGTTCCGTCTCTTATTAGTTATGTTTATGTGATTTTGGATTTGGTTTCTTTTATATTATTCCTGTGTTTCCTGTTTTATTTTGTAATTCACCCCTCCTGTGTCTTGTCTGGTTTTACTTCCCACCTTTGTTTGTTTTCCCGCCTTTTGTTGATTGTCTGCCCCGCCCTGATTCGTTTCACCTGTGTGTAATCATGTCTTGTATTTAAGCCTGTGTGTTCCCCTCTGTCTTTGTCAGTTTGTCTCTCCAGCCCTGTCTACCTTGTCCTCTGTTTTGATGTGTTACCTCCTGCCCTGATCCTGATTTTTGGTTTTGTCCTCTGTTTGGTTTCTTGTTGTTTGTTCTTTTGTACTTTGTTCCCCTCTCTGCCTTTTTGTTGTTTCGATTATTCAGCTTCTAATTATTAAAGCTCGCTTTTATTTCTAACTACTTTCCTGCCTGTCTCTCTGCATTTGGGTTCCCCTTGTAAATTCACACACCACATCACGACAGAAACCTTTTTCACCTACTTTTCCATGAAAATTAAAAAAAATATATTGATTAACTCAAAGGGTTATAACGACACATGATTTGTATATTTTATATTTGGGATTAAACGGTGTGTTTGCAGTGTTTCAGACCTGCTGTTTTCCCCCCCGAGAGTACCAGGCTTAACTTGGACCGCCTCATGAGCAGAGCTGAAATCTAGAGTCATGATTCGTCCCCTAGCGAGGAGTACAGTGGCTACACCTTAATTTAAGAGTCGTATACCTGTAGTGGAAAACGGCGTAATATATGTGTCAGCCCTGTGATACAGCAGCAATTTGTCCAGAGTGTACCCAGCCTCTCGCCCAAGCTGGGCATGAGCTGGGATAAGCTCCAGCCTCCTGCAACCTCACACTGTTGGAACGTTAGAAACACACGATAGATCTAGATGACTATATCTGCCATGCTGCTTTTGATGTGATCAGCTCCACAAAGAAAATACCCACACAGCAGCAGTCAGACGAGCTTTGTTGCTATTTTTCTAGTCTTACAATACCTGCATGTTAACAATTGCTTCAGATGGCAGATGGCATTCATAGCGTTTGTGATCTAACAAACGTTTGTCTGAAATAGAAACGTAACACCAAAGGTCTCGGCGCGGCTTTTTCATCGTTAGAAAAAATCAATCTGGTGTTTTCAAGTGAAGCGCCTGCGGTATGTGACGAGAGGATCATCAGTGAAGCGCGCTAAGCTGTCAGTGCTTTCTGACAGACATTACACCCTTCAGATTGTGACTTAGTGGTGTGAAGCTGATGAAGGGAAGGTCAACATGAACATGAACTGTTCTGAATTGTAGATGCAACGTTCAAGAAACGACCTTCGAGAGCGATCCACGCTAATGACGCTAATGATGCCCTCCTGTCCTCCTGCATTGTCTCGTTCTCCTCGCTCCGCCTTGCTAATCACATCATCGCTAAATATTTTCTCCCTTTTTTCATGACAATAACGTTGATAGATGTGAAGGTCATTTATCATAGTGGTGACTGCCTAATGCTATCAGCTCCTGGCAGCAGGTTTTAATCATCCTCTTATGGATAAAGCTGGTGGTACATTATCCAATACTGCACATCTTGCAGGAGTAGGAAATGTTATTAAAAAGTTGCAAAGCTGGTAGATTGTGAGAGTTGCTAACTGCGGAGAAGCTCTCGGTTTCAATCTCTGAGAGCTGCATATATAAGACTACAATGAGAGCGGTGTATCATCATTGGAGCTGAAACTCCAATAACCTCTAAAAACCAGCCGGGCTACCGAGCTCATGTATCATATCATATAGCACACCGAACCTGAGCTTAGCACTAAAAGTTAAATTACCTGAGCACAAAATGTAATAGCATTTTAGCAAGAAACAGCAACCCTATCGTGCTGGTATACAGAGGCACACTCTGCTGAAATACTGCTGTAATTGCTGTGTTTGCTTTGAGTCATTCATTGGAGTGGAGGTGTTTTTTCACTCGGTATTGTCTGAGCCATCGGGACCACAGGCCTAATTCAGGAATGCTTCTTCCATTTCTCATAATTGGCTTGTAAAAAAAAAAGAGAAATCAGACATCCCTTGTGTCTCATACACACAAAAAACAAGAAGGCTAATCCTAGCAGCGTTTCAGCAATTATCTTCTATGAGTTAGTCAACAGTTTGGTATCTTTCTGCTGTTGTAGGCAGTTGCTGTTGTGTTCATTTAAATTGTAAATGCCATTCCAGTTGTAAAAACCGAAGAGAAGTGTTGCCTCCTTTTGTGCGGTGTGTCTGAGTTCCTTGAAAAAAAACATTTAGGTTTCAACATAAACAAGCAGAAACAAAGGTTTTTAATATTTCAGCAAGAAGAGAAACAGAAGTTAAAGTGAAACCTGTTTTTTTTATGTCAGTGTATAGTGAGCTTTTAGCACAAACACAGTCACAATGCAGCTGTGCTCATTGGGTAATTTCCTGGCTCCAAACACACCTGCTCGGGTGGGCGGAATGGTGTATAACCGAGGTTGTGTTTATGCAGATCAGGTGCCACGGAGTGACTTTGGTACTTATTTAAATTACACTTGTGTTTCTGTCTGTTTAGACCACCTGTCTTCGCCAACACAAAAGGCTTAAAAGTACATAAGAAACATGAGTACAGCCGGTAAATACACGCCGTGGTTGGTTGCCAACAACCCCTGGGTCGAACCCAGAGTGGAGCCACCTTCCTTTAGTACATGAAGCCAGCCCGTTCGCACGAAAAGATGTATAATCCACAAGGTTTACAGCACGCAATAAGTACGCCTTTCCTGATTTCCCTGTGTCGTTTGTACACCATGCATCCTGTACTGACTGCAATGTAAACGCATCGGCGTATACGGTAAGAGTTAATGATGTAGAAATCAAGAAAGACCACTTATGGTGGGCGAGTTGGGAGGTGGATGGGTCCAACAAACACTGGACTTCTAACCAGGAGACTGGTGTTCGAGACCGTTGTTGATCTTGTTTTGTGTAACGTGAGGGTTCGTTGTGTTGTAGTAGTGGATCACTCTTAAAGGGGAATAAACATGCAGGATGGAGACAGATAACTTTTTAAGCAGCCATTTTCCCACTTCATCTGTTTCACAACAACAACACGTCCTTGTTCCTAACTCACATGTCGTAGAACTAACCAATCAGAGGCCAGAAGGACCTGGACTAAGCTAAATCTCAGGAAGATACTTACAGGCAGATTCAAGATATTAATATAACTATTTCAAAGATGTTGCCGTAACTATTTGAACTTGTAAATATGTAAATAATAATCTTGTAAACATAAATATGTAAATAACTGTGTAAACACTCAAATATATTAATTAACTTCTAAACCTTAAGTTTAGAAGTCTACCTTATGTTAACCATAAGTTACGTTAGTGACGATTGTCACGTTTTTTAATGACATTTGTAATGTTTTCTGTAGTTGTTGTTTCTGTATGTGTTTTACGTACTTATTTTAAGCCCAACCATGACGTTTTCCCTTACCCTAACTAAGTGGTATTGTTGCCTAAACCTAACTGCGGACGTTTGTGTGGCGTACAAATTACGAAAAGGCTAATATGCTTACTCGTGAGACGCAGAATATCCTTTTCATTTTCTGGTATTTACACGCCTTCTCTTGAGACTGGGTTGGTTTATTGGATTAAATCCAAAGTGGCAGAAAAGAGAAAAACATTTTTATTCCGTCCTCCCCGCAGCCAGCTAGTCTTCGCTGGGAGGAAGGTAGACGACGTCTCCGAGAGACAGACTTTCAGTTAATGGTTAGCTGTTGCAACTAGCATTCAGCCAGCGCAAACCCCAGCACTGCTAGATAAACATGAAGATAATGTAGAAATAATGAAACACATCATCAGTCAACATGTTGCAGATACGTTCGGTATCAACTTTCCTAGATGCGTTCTAAGACATAAAGATTGCTTTCTATCTATCTATCTGGATTTAATTAAGTTGGGGACCATCATTTGTCTTTTATTCAGTATTGATTACACTGTGCCAGACTCATAAATGATGTTTAGGATTAATATTTGCATGTGTAAGGCTCAGTGTTAAATCCTGGAACGTATAGCTTCCCTGAATCAGTCTCTAAGCTCCCTCAAAGGCCCCATTTGTGGGAGTTTTTTCGATTGGATCTTGCACGGTAATTGGCAACCACTCTTCCTTTACCACATGAATTACTTTACAATGTATTTTCAATAGAAATAACGTGGTGTGTTACGCAGTACCTCTCACGCACACACGTATCGATCACACTTACAGTATGGTGCATGGTTTCTGTAGTTTCCCTAAAAAGCCACACTGTAATTCTCAGCAGCTTTGGGCTAAATCCATCATTTGCAGATTCTGCTGTAAGCGAGGCCGCTGAGGGTGGATTGTTTCATTCTGCAGTACAATGGGGAAACTCTATGTAGAAGTAGTGGGGGAAATGTAGTTATTAATCCATGGTTGACACAAGCTTTAGATCTACTAAAAAGTATCCTACCAGGAAACGCATCCAAACTGTGTGGGGAAAAAAAAACAGCTTTGGAAAATAAATCATTGCTTTGCATACGAGCAGAGTCCTGCCAGTTCTCCTGCTGCAAGCATCAATCTCAGGTCGCTGAAGATTGAGATGAGACCGAGGAATTTTAAATGGTAACCGGACGAGATAATCACACATTTTGGAGATTGCTGCTTGAGAAGGATTCTGAAATCTGTAATAACGCTTAAAGCTTTAGGTGACACATTTGCATGTTGCTGGCTTGAAGTAGCAGAAAAAGTAATCCTGAGTTTTTCCGATGGCTGAGGGGAACATTTTGGTTGAGAGCGAGATATTTCAACATCCAAGGGGATAAACTATTTTGATTTTGACTAAATAGCATTTATTGTTACTATCAGGTTAAACTTCATACGTTCAGCTTTAGAACTAATAAAACTCTTGTCAATACTAATACAAATTATAAGGCACGTACAAAATCGACTTTTAGTATTTTAACATTCATTTCTAATGTTTTGATTTTCATTTATTTTAATCCAAACCATGATCTTTTCCTAAACCTAAGTAGTTTTATTTTGAAAAGACTGGAGCGGAAATTGACACGTGTGTCACGTGTTGCTGGACTTTCGTGGGAAAACACTCAAAAAATGAGGAATAACTTTTCCTAAGCTATCATACGAGTCGTTGCGTGAGGATACGTTGAATTAAGTGAATGCAAGTAATAAACAATATGCAGGCTTATCTGTTTTTTTCCCATTTTTGATTTGTACAAAGTCATAATAGGGGCATTGTAGGTTAAAATAAATAAATAATAATAATAACAGAGCTGGGGAGGAGGGTAAAATTCAAAAGCTCTAAAATTTGTGACATTAAAGTCATGAATGTACATAAAAAAATTAGAGAAGTCATACATTTTCAAGAAAACAACCTTTTTTTTTTTTACCTATAATGTCCCTAACATGCCGTCGTAGATTTGACACAGCTGTCTATAAGATTTTCTAATGTTAAACTTTGTAGTAGGTTTTGAAACACTTACATTTCTTCTCACAGCTTTGCTACACATCCCCATTGTCAGCACAATAAACGCATCACAATCATGATCACAGTCTAGATAACCAAAGGAACGAGGAGCTGGTTACAACACAGTTTGATTTCAGTTCCAAAACTTCACTTCCTTAATATCTGTGAATGTCCATAAATACACTAGACTATCATTAGTGTATAAGGAGTGAATCCATGGTGTCTCTGGGCGCTTTCACAAGCCAGCGTTTAGTCAGATTTAATTGAACTCTGTCCGGTTCAACCCTTGGGGATTCGTGCACAGAGTAGATCAGTGCCAAGTCAAATTGAAAAATGTGTGAAACCGAAGCAGAATAAATAGAAAGCGCACCAAAAGTATCAGTTTCACTCTGATTTGGACTAACCGTTATGTTAGCTGTGGTGGAATTTCACCAGTGATTACGTGTGATTTCTGACTGAATAAACAGCTGCTTTTTGGCCAAAACCACTCAAATGTTCCCTGAATTTATTGTTGTTGTTGCTGTTATATGAAGAAACAGCATAGGTAGGGCAAAGGGGAAGTATATTAAGGTTAAACGGTGAAAAAGATATATATATAAAACATCATAAAGGAGTAACTCATTTAACAGAACTCCTCTGGTAATCATTTTCTTTGTGTTGCTGCTTTGTGCAGCCTCCATTGATGGTCAGGTGTGATTGTTGCCATTCATCATTTTCCACCTGCTTGAGACCTGAGCCACATTCATCACTTCCCCACCTGCCCGAGCAGAGCCGGGCTGCAGAATCACAGAGCCTGAGTGGGAAACAGAAAATCACAGTGATTGAACGTCAAGGGAAGCAGATGTCAAACTGGTGTTGGCCCGGAATGACACACAGGGCCCTCGCTTTCCCCTGTCACTTTAAACTGGTAAGCGACCTTCAAAATAGAAACGCTGCACCATTACTGCTGTGCTGTCACAGCCCGACGGTGAATGCTGACGGATGAGCAGTGAGGTACTGAGGCCTTCAGAAAGCACTCAGATCATTAAGGTGTGACCACTGGCAGCAATATTGTGACGCTGTCTCAAGTGACCATAAAGGCTTTGATGAATTTGTTGCACATAAAACCACGAGACCAGGGACCAGGGATACAAACAGACCACTAGCATGATGATGCAATTAATGTTGTAAAAACATATATACCGTAAATTCCGGACTATTAAGCGCACCTGAATATAAGCCGCACCAACTAAATTTAAAAAGAAAAAAAAAAATTGTACATATATAAGCCGCACTTGTCTATAAGCCGCAGGTGTCCACGTTGTAACATGAGATATTTACACAGAAAGATGGTACAAATAAAGTTTTTTTAATTGTTTTAATTAACGAAATGCTTGTTTTCTGAACAATGCCTGTAACACGGCAGTTACACAGCAGTAACAGGGCAGTAAAACGACAGTAACGTAACATGGCAATAACACTGCTGGTTTGAAAAATAACCAGCCTACTAGCCGTAGCCCGTTAGCCTACCAGAAAAGTCACTGATCGCTATGTTCATCTTCCTCCTGCGCACTGAAACCCTTGAAGTCGTCTTCTTCAGTGTCGGAGTTGAACAGCGAGGTGAATTTGTGCTGTCCAAAACGAGCAGTGCTTTTTAGCTGGGCCGTTAGCCCGTAAAACTCTATAGATTAGCCGCATCATTGTATAAGCCGCAGGGTTCAAAGCGTGTGAAAAAAGTAGCGGCTTATAGTCCGGAATTTACGGTATATATACATATGTATACATATACAGTATATATATATAGGGCTGTCAAAGTTACCGCAATAATAACATGCTAACGCAAATTTGTTTTAACGGCACTAATTTCTTTAACGCAACTTGCGATTTTAAGGTTGTAGCTAAGTTTTAAAGCTACCAATCTGGTAACAGGTATGTCATACTAGCTTGGCATGACCATTTGCAAAGAGGTCTCTTGACCTCTGACCTCCAGATCAGTGAATGTAAATGGGTTCTCTGGGTACCCACGAGTCTCCCCTTTACAGACATGCCCACTTTATGATGATCACATGCAGTTTTTTTTGCTCAGTGTGACATAGTACAAACACATGTCAGGTGACAAATTAGACAGATAAAGATATAACAAAATATACAGACACTGTTTTTGTTAGTGGGAGTATTTCACACATTTGGGTATGTGTATGAAAATGTGTTGTGCAAGTGTGTCTTCATATATGCCTACAATCCAGTCACCAGAAAGAAATGGTATTGTACGTTTCTGCAAAACCACGGGATAAGTTGAAGGTCAAAGTTTCAGAACCAAACATACATTTCATATCAGTCTTGTATCACGTTTGCAGAAACGCACAATACCTCGTGGTTAACGTTGTGAAACGATTTGTTAGGTTTAGGCTACAAAACTACTTGGTTAATGTTAGAGAAAATGTTAGACCCATCTACCACAACTCCCACCCATCGTTAGTTGACTTTCTTGCTTGTTATTCTCATTATTAAAACACATAACTTTCAATAACAGTTGCTTGTTAAGTCACTTCCTTTGACCAAATGTAAAAATGTTCTCAATGGTTTGCAAAAAACGTAAAATGCGAAAAACAATTCCTGGCAACAGGGCTGTTAAATTAAAGAGTGGTGGAAGTGAAAATATATATGTGCACATATATATATTAGTACTGCTAGTAATGATGGCAGCTGGGGTGTTGCGGGGGTTCAGTACAGCCGAGGAGGGCATTTTGTCTCCGTGTATAGTTTTCTTATCTTCCTCTCGTGGGTGTCATTTCTTTGGGCCGCCCCCAGACCTGGAAGGAGGGAGCTGGTCCACTGCAGATCATCCAGCTGCTCATCTTGGGCTGCCCACCAGACCCTCCAGGAGGGAGCCTGTCCATTATGAGTGAGTTATTATATTGTTGTTATTTTTCTTTTATTTCTAGGTTTTCTGTTGATAAGAAAACATAATAATAACAAAGCAAATCTATTCTATACCTATCGTCCATCTATCGCGTTGGCATGCTATCGTGTGGAAAATGAAAGATCGACCAATGCAATATTCATCCGCTAACTCTCAAAACTCCTGATCAAAGATAGCAGATGAGATCAAAGATATTCACTGTGACAGATTCTTTTTATCTGAGGATTGTTTCAAGCAGCTGCAGCGTATGGCGGACTACAAGGGCAGCTGGCGTTTGAAGATCTCCAGTAAAATTGTCACCAATTCCAATTAAGTAAACACGGCAGACACAAAATATTAAAAAGCCATGTCTTACAAAAAGCTTGGCACCCTAACTACATGTACCCTACATCCTCCTATTACATACAAAGCGTATGTCTTTAAATGGCATGTTTACGGGGGAATAATGTCGATATGTCAGTGTATGAAAGCAACCCAGTGTCCTGGAATTTATTTTTTATTTATTACTAACGTGTTTTCCTCAAATACATTTTGAGTGAAACATAATTGGTGTCTGGATTATGTGGCAATGACATTCCTAGTAAAGGACGTGCTGCGTTTTTGTGCAGCACATAAGACGTAGATGTTAGATGGTGAATGTTCAGGGCTTAGGACATGTACGGGCTTTGAAGCCTCTGCGTTTAGGATTAAGCAACAAATAAACACTTTGGTTAAGGTATGTACGATGTGTCTCATGCTTCAAATTAGTGTTTCAATATTTTACCAAGACCATGATCTCTCCTTAACTTTAACCAAGTGGCGTGAGAGCCGAAACACAACCGTATAATTGCTTGAATTTGTCACGGTCTCGGCAGTGACTCCGGGTTTTCCCTGTGTTTCCTTGTGTTTCTTTCTTCCTTGTGTGTGTGTAGGGAGGACAAGAACCTGTCAACATAAAAAATAAATGAATAAATAAATTAAATGTGGCAAAAAAAGTAAATGTAGCCATTTATTAATTGATAAAATGTGTCATAAATTGATATTTCTGTTTTAATTTAGCCCCTCATTTGCATAATGAGGCAGAAATGCATAAAGAAATGTTAAAAGAAATGTGTAAATCAATAAATAAGTTTGGGGAAATAAAAAAAGGGGTGAAATGCAAAGGGAAAATCATGCAGAAATCAATCAATTGATAAATACATAAATAAATACATTTAAAAATAAATAATTAAATAAATGAAATGGAAAATTAAACAGAAAAGTAAATAAATAAGGGAATTAATACAAATTAAAAATAAAATTAAAATAGAAATGTCGATTTATGTCACATTTTATCAATTAAGTAATGGCTACATTTTTTATTTTAAGCCCAACCATGACTTTTTCCTAAACCTAACTAAGTAGATTTGTTGCCTAAACCTAAGTGCGGATGTTACTATAGTTTTGTTGTGTACCTACATGTGAAAAAGCCTAAAATGCGGAATTTTTGAGTAATATCGTGCTATTTATACACCTACCCGTGAGACCGGATTGCCTTGTATCTCCAGAATCAATAACCTTCGTCTCCTCAGCCCGCCTGCCTGCCTCGACATTACCCCGATGCTTCCGTTTCTGCATTTGGGTCCACCTGCACCACTTACAACAGAATTGCTACGAGCAAACACTGTAGGGAAAACAAATGCAATGTGTTTTGCCAGCCAACATTTTCCAGATAGCATCAACATTAGCGACTTGGGAGATCGTTTCCTAATTATGTTTATTAAAAACTGTAATTGCTGTTTCATGAGTTGTATTCAAACGCAATGTCAAGAAGACCGGGTTAAAAAAAGATCAGTAAGTCAACATATTGATGTGAACATAAAACAAGAACAAGAATAGAAGCAGAAACTCCACTGCCGATAGAATCACACTTCAGGCTTGTTCCTCTAACCAGCAGCACCAGCTGACCTCAGCTCCCTTTTGTTTGACGCACATTGCAGGCCTTGTCTAGTTAGCCGGAGATATATAAAGAAATACCTGCACTCTGTGAGATACTGCAAAGTCCTGCTGTCACTGTCCAATTAAATCAAAGCAGATAAGTGGAATGTGTGACCCATGCAAATGAGAAGAAAAAGCAATTTTGCCAGATCCTTGACATCCATGATTTAAGCAAGGTGACCACTGCCCTCCATTTAATTGTGTTTCAGTCATGTATATAAATCAGATGAGCTGCGTTTGAATCTCACACTTTTTATTCTGCACCGTAATTTTCACCATCACAGTGATTCAGTATCCCCCACTGTGATGACCTCTCTCTGTTGTTGTGTTATCACGTCTCTTGTAATGTGATATGGCTGTACGCCCTCCTGTCACGGAGCTTCAGCCCCTTCAGAATAATGATGATGATATACGACTGTTTGTGCGGTGTGGGTCCTCTGAAACCCTGTGAACTGTGCTGCTCAATCTCTGTCCATCTTGTTGTTATTTAACAGCACCTCAGAGAGATTGCATGCCCGTTAGACAGGAGGTCGCCGCTGTGATCTGAACTACAGCGGAGGACAGATTGCAAGATATTTGTTCTTTTAGAAATGTGGGAAAACAAAAGGGGCCTTTTTTCACAGCGGGCGTTTTGGCTTATCATAGCTGGGAAAGCACAGGTGTTACTGATAACATTAACGAGGGCTCTTGTTACGTTCAAGTGTCCCAGTAACCCATGACCGTGAGCCAGCATGGACAATACCAGGACCCGGAAACCAAAGCAGCTAAATGGAAGCCGTCGCTTTTTGTCTTTTGTTTTGTTTTATCTACCTATCGCACATTTTTTACCCCTTCAAAATGTACCTTAAAGGGAGAGTATTTATTACTCTTATCACCATGGGAGTGGGCAAATACGCTGTTTTATGCAAATGTGTGTATATATTTATTATTGGGAATCAATTAATAACAAAAAAACAATGACAGATATTGATCCAGAAACCCTCACAGGTACTGCATTTAGCATAAAACAATATGCTCCAATCATAACATGGCAAACTGCAGCCCAA
>CAKALG010029377.1:0-14011 GCA_916700815.1 Helicolenus hilgendorfi | reverse complement strand
ACATTGTAGACATGCTAACAGTTTCCTTCATGATCTTAATCAATACTTTTGACTAAGGTAAAGTTCCTGAAAAATGACAACTTAATAGATGTTTAGACATAAGGTTTGCCAAACCTGTATCGTTTTTTTAAAGGAATATTTTGAATTTTTTGAAGTGGGGTTGTATGAGGTGCTTATCCATAGTGATTGTATTACCTGCAGTAGATGACGGTCGGTACGCCCCCAGTTTGGAAAAAAAGACAGGAGTACCAGCACGGGAGCAAAGCAATATACTGCTGTGGACGTAGCAGAAGTAAAATGTACTGTATTTTAGACACCTAAAAGGACATTTTTTTTTTTTGATTTTACCTCTCAGAACATGGGAGTTGTGTTATTGTGTGACTTTGGTGAATCCGAACTAACCCTTTAAAACCCAAAAGTCAAACAATAACACAAACTAACTAACCGATCAAGGCAGCGGTACACCAGCAACTCCCGTGTTCTGTGAGGTAAAATTACTGTTTTTGTCTATGGAGTCTGGTGGTTTTGAAGTAAGCATAGCTGGATATTATGGCTTCAGTTCCCTGTCGGAAAGGGCTGTCTGACGGCAAAGTAAAGCGGTGAAAATAGTCTAAATATAGCGTACACTTAAAGGTCCCATATTATAAAAAAGTGAGATTTTCATGTTTTATTTTTATTATAAAGCAGGCTTAAGTCCTATATAAATACTGACAACGTATCGAAACACTCAATCCAGAAACTGTGGATTTGAAACAAGCTGTAAGGATTTCTGCCCATTTATAAGGTCACAAATATACAATATTTAGACCCTTGACACAATTTAAAATGTAAACATTCTAAAGGTGTCCCAGTTTATTCCTTGTTGCAGTGTATGTGAATATCATCAGCTGACAGGAAGTACTCATGGACCCAAGCTGTGGTGTAGCAACGCAATTCTGTTGCAATTCTGTTGTAATTCCGTCAAAATGCACTAAAACGGAGTGTTTCTGACAGAGGGTATATACAGGCATATTCAAGCAGACAGTATGAGGAAAATATATATTTTTTTTAACATTAAAGCATGTAAACATGTTCTAGTAGAAACACAAAATACAAGTATGAACCTGAAAATGAGCATGATATGGGACCTTTAAACTGATATAGATTTTTTTAGGTGTCTAACATATGTTTTGCTGCTGCCTGTCCACAGCAGTACTTTGCTTTGCTCCCGTACTGGTACTCATGTCTGTTTCTCCAAACTGGGGTAGTGCCAACCGTCATATACCGTAGGTAATACACTGACTATAGATAACTACCTCATAGCCTACAACCCAACTTCAAAACACCAACCTATCCCTGTAAGTGTATGATGTTAATTGTTGAACACATCACTGTTTTCCTGGCCTTTTGAATGCTGGTTTTCAGTGTTTGTATTTGACAAATGGAAGCTTTTAGGAAACTTTCTCTACACATTCAGTTTACAGGAGTTTCACAGGAGGTCATGACAACAACACATATGCTTTTAGATTTATCTTTGTTTATTGGGTTATATCCCAAAGCAGTGTCAGTGCTCAAAGCTAATTGTCGGCTAATTCTAGTGATTCTTCTCAATGAGGGGATGCTAATTGTTAGCATGTTGCACAGCTACAGGCAAGCTAAAGGTGACATTAAGGGGACTGCTGCTAATGCTGGAGTCAAATATGTGTGCCTGAAGGTAAAAAGAACATAACATTTGGTTTAATTTGTTCTTTCTGTCAGTGGGAGAAATTCGCTTTTGGCTCACCGCCGACGTCCATTTGTTCAAACAGAACAAAGGGCGGGTGATGCTCACACACAGATTTACATTTCACAGCTCTGCCATTTCCAGATGCCAGTCTCTCCATTGTATTTCCAGCAGCAACAAAAAGAGTTGCTGGCACGCTGCTTGCCTGAGGGGCGTAATCCATCATTGCAAAAGAAAGGAAGCACAGGATGAATATATTCAAAAGGACTTGTTCGGTTGTGTTCATTACTGTAACTTTAATTTTTCCTGCTCTCAGCCACCAGACAGTAGCATGCGGCTGAAACTGGTTCTAATACATCCCAATGAGCCAAAAGCAAAACTGGTGGTAATGAGGTACATGTACTATAATGGCCTCATGTCCAACTGCCAAGAAGCATTTTAAATCTCCACAGGTTAAAGATAAAGAGGAGCAGCTTGCCACAGTAACACTGTTAATAAAGCAGCTCCACTTATTTATTTTTCTCGTGTCATCAAATATGAACTCCTTTGGTTTTCCAGCAGCAGGACAGATTTGTTCGTGTTCACAAATATTTACTCAACTGTCTGAGATCACAGGGATAGTGCATTCTTTATTGGCTGGATTTCTCTTCAAAGAACGGATGATTGAAGTTTAAAAGCGCCTTATTTGTGTGACTGTTTTGCATATAAAAACCCTTCCCTTCAAAGTAACATGTCTGCATGTATTTAAGAAGCGCTGGTGGAGTGAACAGCTGGATGTCTGTTTTGAAAAGTAGGACCCAAAAAATGAAAAAATATTTAAATATTCAATAAAGTACCTGAAAAGTGTTTATAGTACAGTGCACAAGTATAATTAGAAATTTCCCATGTCTGCTGGTGGGGTTGTTAACAGCTTGTTAACAGCTTAGTTCAACTCCAGGCAACAGGCTTGAGGGCTCTGCTGAGATTTAGCAGTGACAAGCAGCACTCGGAGTCTTCGATGATTATTTTTAGCATGCATTGCCATGTGGAAAAGGACGGCTGCAAAAGATGTTTATCAAAGCAGGATGTGGCACACTTAGGAGTGCTTCAGATTTGGATATTACACACACACACGCACACACACGCTTCCAGAGGCGTAAAAAATCAATGCCAAGCATAGTCGCATCGTTTTCTCTCTCCTTGTCTTTCTCAGCGGCTGTGGGTCAGGGGAGGCTAACACCAAAACAAACTGGATTTGTAGACCACAGAGCATGTGTTCAGTTTCACACAGTGCCAAGTCCCCACCTCAAATCCCACCTAAGTCGCAGAGATACCCTGCCCTAAGTCACACATATTGCTGTGGTGCTTACCTGGTAAAAACCAGCCAATATACGATCTTTATTACGAACAGAGACCTTTCTACCCTTCCCTACCCTTCCAGTCTTGAAATTCACTATCAGTCTCTCTCCTCTAGTCTCCTCTCGCCGCCCCTCTCTCTGTCACTGTCACCGCTTCTTTTTTCCCTCTCCTTGCCCTTTTTTCTGTCTTTTCTCTCCTTCCCCTCGGTGATTGAATGCAGAATTATATTAATGGTGATATGTCTTGGGTACCCTGTGTCTGGCGCTGTCATCATGCCTTTGTACCGTTGCCACGAAGACAAATTCGCGAACATTTATTGTAACAGGGTGCATAAAGTGAGCTGATTCCTTTCTGTCCTCCCATTTCCTCTCCAGGTTCCAGCCATCTCATTGGCTTATGAGACAGCTGAGAGTGACATCATGAAGCGCCAACCGAGGAACCCCAAAACAGACAAGCTGGTCAATGAACGCCTCATCAGCATGGCGTATGGACAGATAGGTTTGTCCCCTTGTGGCTCATAATGTCTTTGGACCACCGCTCTTAAACCTGAATCACTGTGACAGGCTGCTTGTAGTGAAGTTATGGTTATAATAAACACCACAGGCATAAAATCATGAAATATTGACATTTATCAGAAATCTTGGCATTTCGTATGTCTTTGTTAAAGTTTGGGTAAGTACAGTTAAGGAAAATAGATCCAGAGGTGAGCAGACAGTCAGGAGAGAGCCCCACGATTTTCTTCTAATTGTCGTGACATTTACAGCAAATTGAGAGTGGGGAGTGCAGCTATTTTCTACTTCTTGGTCATGTTTCACTGGTTGGAGCCTCACTTGAATGCATGCTTTTTTATCTCTGGTTTTATATGGTTTGGGAATAGTGAAACTCAAAGGCTGGCCCAATTTTTATAGGCTGTTAAATGGGTCAAAATATAACAGGGCTTCATTGGATGGCATGCAATTTAAAGCTGAACACGCTCAAAACAGCCGGAAACTCACATCAACTATCATAATTCTTCCAAGATGACCACCACCGGGGCCAAACTTTTGCAGGTTGCATCAAATCACATTTACTATCCGCTGCTCTGACATTACAGCATGAAGTCCTGGAGCATCAACAGTGAACATGTAACTGATGATCTGATAGAGAGTGACACGCAGTAGAGTTGCAACACTATAAGCGAACACCAGCGAGGAAAAGTAAAAGTAACAGCATCGAGAAAACAGATGCAATCAATTTTCTTATCATTATTTTAAAGGGTAACTTTGGTAATTTTCAACCTGGACCATATTTTCCTCATGTTTTTGTGTCTAACTGACTAATAGGAACAACAATTTCTGAAATTGGTATTTTGGTATAGAGAGAACGCTCTAGACGGCAGCTGCTCACAGGGTGCTATATGGTGCTATTGGGGCAAGCTGGCACCATCATTTATGTCCACTAAAGGTCCACAAAAACTTGTTTTTGGCTCTGATTGTGTCTGATAATGTCTGACATTATGGGAAGACTCTCGCTCGAGGAGAAGTCTAGTTCTGAAATCTGGGGAGGTGATGTGTTGCTGGAAGACAACAGTGGAATAGTGGAATACATACATGGTGGAAACACGAGTGGCAGCAGGGCAGAGTTTGTTGTGTTGGAGTACAGAAAGCGTAGCTTAGTGTTATCTAAAAGATTTTCAATGTAATGGCTGAATATTTAGATGATTTCAACAATATGGATGAGATCTTTGAATTTGATGGCTACCCGTATTTATTTGAGCCAGAGTATACATATGTTTCACAACGAGACTTCTCCTTTAGCGGGACTTTGACACAATAACAAACAGACCGGATCAAGAGAAAGGTAAGAAAAAGGTTTTATTTCTCTGTAGGGTCTTTTCTATAATGTTGTCAGACACTTAAAATAACAATCAGAGCCTGTCAGTGGCAAAAACAAGCATTTAACGTTACATTGATGCTGCTCACTTGCCCTGACAGCTTGTTTAGCGGCTGCCGGTTACAGCATTCTCCCTCAATACTGGACCATTTTCAGAAATTGTTGTCCCCATTAGTCACCTAGACACATAAACACGGGTAAATAGGATGCAGGTTGAAAAACACTGAAGTTAACCTTTAACATCTATCAACATAAACACTGACCTGGTGCAGTGTTTTAATTTAGCGACATAATGAACGAGATGATTAACAGGCATTGTCTCGGTCCTTAATCAGTACTTGTGCAGGTTTGGTGTATGTGAAGACTTTAGCTCTAGAATAAGATGTCCATCATGTTGAAAATGTTACGCCCATTCTGACAAAACACATTTCCCAACATGAAATTAGAACTCACTATCGGCTATTATTGCAGTCCTCAGCTGTCTGGAGCTGCTTACCGGGGAGGGAGGAAGATATAATCACCTTAGCCGTTGCTGACGTGCACAGCAGGTGGCAGTATGTCCAGAGTGTCAAAAATGTGCACTTTCCAGGTCAATTTATTTGTCACATTTTGGTATAACTCCTGTAAATAAGTGATACAAAATATTGGACCATTGGTTTTATTAGTGCTGCTGTCGTCAATGACACCCATTATCTGTAAATCCTGTTATTTTCCTACTTGCTTTGCAATAACATTGCCCCTTCTGCTACACTGTGATGGGATACAACAGACGAGTAAAAATCTAATCCAATGGCACACAATGGTCTTCTTGTATCCAGCCATCCATTACTGTAGCTGTAATTTATACTAATATCCCAAAATGAATGTGATGATGGTTTAAGTAGCAATGAGATTAGTGTCTTCAAAACACCACAAGTAAAATAGAATAAATAGTAAAGAGAATAGATGAATAGATGTTTTGATGTTGATCTCTTGCACATTTGTTCTTGTTTCCAGGGATGATCCAGGCTCTTGCTGGTTTTTTCACCTACTTTGTGATTTTGGCTGAGAACGGCTTCCGTCCAGGTTTTCTTGTAGGTATCCGCATCAACTGGGACAACCGCGAAGTCAATGATCTGGAGGACAGCTATGGGCAGCAGTGGGTAAGGACAGAGCGAGGACAAAGACAAACCAGCACACCCTTTGAATATTCCCATACTTCCCATACGCATACTAATATTCCCATATAATAAATACAATGTGTGTTTCGACGTTGCAGACCTACGAGCAGAGGAAGATCATTGAATTCACCTGCCACACCTCCTTCTTCATCAGCATCGTTGTTGTGCAGTGGGCTGATCTTGTCATCTGCAAGACCAGGAGGAATTCCCTCTTTCAGCAGGGCATGAAGTAAGTGAGGGAGAGCTGGAGCAAAAGATGGATAGAAGGATGTAAAATAAACATGTAGTTAGGGAGGCAGATTCACCTTTAAAGACTGGCTCCATCTGCGTTTTTTAATTTTTTTCAAATGGAAACGCCCTCTCAGCCGTTAGCAAAAAGCAGTGACGTAGGTTCCCAAAGTATGCTAATAAGTAAGGTTATGAATAATGCGAGTCAAAGTTAGTTGTGTTAATTTTGGAATTAACTGAGAGGGATAGTTTGGATTTTTTGAAGTGGGGTTGTATGTATACTCCCACGTTCTGCGTGGTTAAATGACTGTTTTTGTGTATGTAGTCTGGTGGCTTTGAAGAGAGCAATATAACGGCTTCAGTTCCCCGTTGGAAAGGGCTGTCTGATGGCGAGGTAAAGCGGCTGTGGACAGTAGCAGCAGAAAAACGTATTTTACACTTAAAACATTCAGTTTAAGTGTACGTTATATCTAACATATTTGCACCGCTTTACCTTACCATCAGACAGCCCTTTCTGACAGGGAACTGAAGCTGTTCAAAGCCACCAGACTCCATCCACAAAAACAATAATTTTACCTCGTAGAAGATGGGAGCTGCTGGTCTACGACTTCATCGATCAGTTAGTTTGTTTGTGTTATTGTGTGTGAGCTTTCAGATCTGAACTAACGTGGCATCCACAGCAGTAAATGTCAATGGTAAATGGACTTGCATTTATAAAGCGCTTTTCTGGTCTTCCGACCACTCAAAGCACTTTACACACACATTCATACACTGATGGAAGAGGCTACCATGAAGGGTCCATCAGGATCTAATGTTAATACTCACACCGATGGCTCAGCCTTGGGGAGAAAGGTTAAGTGTCTCGCTCAAGGACACTTAAAGGACATGTGACCGGAGGAGCAGAGAATCGAACCGCCGACCGTCCGATTGGTGGACGACCTGCTCTACCTTCGAGCCACAGCCACCCCATTACATTGCATAGCTTCTGCGGCGGTACTCCTGTCTGATTCTCCAAACTGGGAGCACGCCAACCGCCTTCAAATTTACTGTAGGTAATACACTGACTATAAGGCAGCGTCATCACTCAGAAACCTACATCAGGTCACATTGGAAAAGGTTTTTAGAAGGGCTCGGAAAATAGCATCTTGATGCTAAAACATAGCTACTTTGACCAAAATTTGAAAGTTCGTATTTGAATACAGCATCGCCATAGGGAAGCTACAGAATGGTATAAAAACCTAAAAAAACTAAAAAATAATGGACCCGCCCTTTAAGTTCGTAATTTGTGACTGTAACATTTTTGAAGTGTTTCTGATCAGTTTGAACCTTTCCCTTTCCTTTTTTTCTGTTCAACAGGAACCGGATCCTGATCTTCGGTCTGTTTGTCGAGACCGCTCTGGCTGCCTTCCTCTCCTACTGCCCTGGAATGGACGTTGCCTTGCGCATGTACCCGCTGAAGTACGCTCTGCATATGCATATCTCCACCGAACCGAAAAATAACCTCTTAAAGACCTAATAGGCTGCTATTAGCCTGTCACTCTCGACTTTAAATGAAGTCTGTGATCTTCTTAAACACCACGTTGTTATCCTTAATATTCAAAAATGGCTGCGATGAATTTAACAATTTGCCTGTGACTCACTGCTACTCTATCCATCCCCGCCCCTCTTGTATTCCATCTCTCTTCCTCTCAGGCCCCTGTGGTGGTTCTGTGCCTTCCCATACAGTCTTCTCATCTTCATTTATGATGAGGTCCGTAAATTCATTCTGAGGAGGAGCCCCGGAGGTAAGCACGTATTAAGAGGAACCAAGATTGAAAGGTTTCAACCTTCTTTGTCTTGTTAATAAGCTGGAAGAAAAAAAGATTACCAAGTGATGGTGTAGAGATTGACACCGCTATCTCAGGAACCACATGTGCCATTTTCTATCAAGACCTCTTCTCCCGTCCTCTGCTCCTCTCTCAGTCTTCCTACTGTCCTTATATACACATCCTTAAAAAAGTAGACTGTCCATTCCTTTAAAGACACACTGATTGACAAAATCACCACAGCTCTGCTCTGCTGATCTGACCTGATAGATCCCAGCGAGCATTTGGCAGATGGTGACATGCAGTTGAAGATCAAGTTCAATGTCAGGCAAAACGAGCACAAACATTATATAAAAACAACAGAGAACTGTTTTGAACTGAGATCAGAAAGGAATGTACAGGTACCAATTATGTTGGTAGCAATTATGGATGATTATTGACAACAAATGATGTCAGCTGCAATTCTGATGTAATTCTTAAACATGGGTTTCAACACTGTTGCCAGCTGTCAGATTGAAATCTCTTTCATTTTTGTTTTTTGGGAAAAAGTACATGATGCAAATTTTTCAATTTGCATACTTTTTTCCTGGCAGATTTTGATGTGGTTATTGTCATTTTCCCCCCATGTATTAAAAAGCAGGAACTGTAGTAATTTCCATTTAAAATGTACTATCAATCCCTAGCTTTAACCAATGCTGCTGAAAACCAGCAGGCTTCCAGCGAGCCACTCAATGCTGAACAATTCTCCAGCTTTCAAAAAGCTGCAGCCTCCGCAACACTTGACTGATTACTGTTTGTCTTCCAGGTTTGATTCCTGACAAAATAGCATGTGAATGCACTGCTGTCTGGCACTTTGCTCAGGAATTCAATATGATAAATGGAGCATAAAACCATGGCAAATAAACAAGACAACATTCAGTTGTGAAAATCATACATCACCACTGGAATCGAATTTGATCTGATTCTTGGGCCAAAGGCTGCATCTGCACTAGATTTCAACCTCAAGTCCTCTGTAACTTTTTAAAGGAACAGTGTGTAGCATTTAGGATGATCTATTGGCAGAAATGGAATATAATTAGTAATAATAGAGCTGTCAGTAAATAATAGGTCAAAGTTAAAGCGATAATAAGGCGTTAACAGAAATTTGTTTAAACACCACTAATTTCTTTAACGCATTAACGCAATCGATCTTTCGGAGGTTGTAGCGGGCTCAGTTTTAAGGCTAGAGTGATGATGCTGGCATCATTTGAAACTAGAAGACCTAAGAAATCCATTGGTCATGTCATACTAGCTTGTCGTGAAGGAGGTTAAATAATGCTCCAAACTTACGCTAAATTTTGGCAAGGAAAAACTGGCATGGCCATTTTCAAAGTGGTCCCTTGACCTCTGATCTTAAGATCTGTGAATGTAAATGGGTTCTCTGGGTACCCACAAGTCTCCCCTTTACAGACATGCCCACTTTATGATAATCACATGCAGTTTGGGGCAAGTGATAGTCAAGTCAGCACACTGATACGCTGTTGTTGCCTGTTGGGCTGCAGTTTGCCATGTTATGATTTGAGCATATTTTTTATGCTAAATGCAGTACCTGTGAGTTGCAGTCATTGTTTTGTGTTATTCATTGATTTCCAATAATAAATATATACATACATTTGCATAGAGCAAGCATATTTACCCACTCCCATGTTGATAAGAGTATTAAATACTTGACAAATCTCCCTTTAAGGTACATTTTGAACAGATAAAAAATGCTTTATATCAACATACGGAGCCGTCATGTTTCTACAGTAGCCCAGAACGGACAAACCACGTTTTCACATTTTTGAGTCGGCCACCGTAGTTCTCCTACACACTTGGCCCAAAGGAGAAGTTTCAGTTGGTTGCAATCTGCAACCTCACTGCTAGATGTCGCCAGATCTTACACACTGCTCCTTTAATATATCTTGCTAGTGAATAGACGGGTGAAAAACGTCAGCCACTTCTAATTTTGTTGATGGAAGCAGTGAAGAAATATGATCATAAATTATTGCACAAGAACGTTTAGTGATTCTTCTTTTAGCCTGAAGGTAGAATCCTTGAGCAGCGTGTGAAATGTCTAACGTGTAGGCAGCTATCTTTATGGACTCCGACAACTCAGTGAACATATGTTAAATTTGCACCATGAAACAGATTATACCTGTCCAACGCCAACAGAAACAGTGGAGAATGATGAGAAAGGAAATTAAAGCAGGCTGATGAAGACTCTTGAGATATGCCCCAAAGATCATACACATGATATGGACACACTACAATAGCTCCAAATCTGTTCACTGCCACGACGCTTCAGCTGATGAGGGCCAAGACATGGGGAGACAAATACAATTTATCGTGACAGTTAATCATTTCTGTTAATCTCTGTGTCACGGGCTGCTGATCAGACTCTTAGAGTTATAAGGGGATTCATTTGGAAATGTACAGAGACAAAGACAACGAGATGAATACAAATAGAGCGATACAAAAGGTTATTATGAAAACTGCTCGCCTGTCATTTTGGTCTCTGACACTTTTCCTCTCTTTCTCTTTCTGTCTCTCTCTCTCTCTCGCTCTTCCAGGTTGGGTGGAGAAGGAGACATATTATTAACATTCAGAAAATGTCAATTTGAATTGTGTGTCTGTGAGAGTGTGTGTGCGTATGCGTACATGTGAATTTGTGCGTGCCTGTGAGGGTAGAATCGTGTGTGTGTCAGTTGTAATATTGCATGGATCAGTTCACAAATCTGATTATCATGAAAAAAATAACTGCTCAAAATAGGCTTTTGATTGTGCTTTGAGTTTCTCCTTTTTGTTTTCTCAGAAATCATTACCAGCAGAACACCTATACTGTATGTGCCTTACAAAAACTGTTACCAAAGTCATGTATCATGGCCTGTTCGGCTATAGAGGAATACCAAATGTCGTTCATCATGTGAATTGTACCAAATAAAATGTATTCCGAAATATGCCTGGCCATTGTTTTATTTTAATTGTTATTAATTGATTTTGTGGTCCATAGTTTTCCTTATTGGGAGAAGATATTGAACTAGTTGTCAAGTTTATCACTAGATCTGCCTTTGTATATGCAAGCCAATAAGTACAGTAACAAGAAACTGCGGTACAAAATTGCCCAGATATGACTGAGGTGATTTAGAAACTGTGTTTGCCAATACATAGTTCCCCAGAGTGCACTGATACGTTTATTTTTCAAATATAAAATGTCCTTCTCAACATATTTTGGTCACAATTCTTTTAAGGGTAACTTTAATATTTTTCAACCCGGGACCTATATTCCCATGTTATTGTGTCTAACTGACTAATGGGGAAAACACTTTCTGAAACTAGTCCAGTATTGAGGGATAATGCTGTAACCGGCCGCTGCGAATCAAGCTGTGAGGGCAGCTTCCATATAATGTTACGTCCACTAAAAGTGCTTGTTTTTGCCACTGACAGGCTTAGAGTGTTATTTGAGGTGTCTGACAACATTATGGAAAGGACCCTACGCAGAAATAAAACCTTTTTCTTACCTTTCTCTTGAACCCGTCTGTTTGTTATTGTCTCCAAGTCCAACTCAAGGAGAAGTGTCGTTGTGGAATCTGAGTATCCAACATGTTCTCATCCCAACTCATCACATACTGACACTTTGTCAGGACCCCTTGGCATCACTTTCTAACGCTTCAAACTATTACGCTCCACTACGGTCGTAGTAAACACATGGTTATTGTTGTAAATTAAAAACAAAAACACTTAGGTTAGGTTTAGGAAAAAAAACTTAATGGTTACTACTACACTACATTTGTAAAGTGAAACTTAAACTTAACGTTGTGAACACAAAGACTAACATTTATTTTCACACGGGACATGAACAGAGGTCTCCTGGATGAAGTTGTTTGTTCCACATATCCATCCATTTGTTTTACTCTTCAAACTACGTTACCACACTCCACGACACCACTTTCTCTGAGCATTTAATATTGACACGGATGGGTTTACATCGTACTTGTATGCCTAGTGCGTCTCATACAGACGGTAAAGGGAGCCTTGTGTTGTCGGTATCACACGCAGTGACAAAGCGTCGGTATTCAACGCCCCAGGAATGACAACGAGCTGGAATATCCGTATACTCTGGCTCAAATAAATACGCGCGGCCATCAAATTCAAACACCTCATCCACATTGTCCAAATCATCTAAATATTCAGCCATGATATTGAAAATCTTTTAGATAACACTAGGCTATGCTTTCTGTACTCCAACAAACTCTGCCCTGCTGGCACTCGCGTTTCGACCACAGATGTATTCCACTACTCCACCGTTGTCTTCCGTCAACACGGCACCTTACCAGATTTCAGAACGAGGCTTCTCCTTGAGCGAGAATCTTTCCCTGTCAGACACTTACAATAACAATCAGAGCCTGTCATGGCAAAAACAAGCACTTTTATTGGACGTAAATGACGGTGCCAGCTTGCCCCAGTAGCACCATTTTGCAGCCTGCGAGCAGCTGCGGTCTACAGCACTCTCCCTCAATACTGGACCAGTTACAGAGATTGTTGTCCCTATTAGTCAGTTAAAAAACATGGGAAAATAGAGTCCAGGTTGAAAAATACCGAAGTTGCCTCTTAACACCCACATCAAAAATGTTTGTTCGTGTTAAAAATGTGTCCGATGTACATTGTTATCATATTTTTAAACTCAATATTGGTATCTGCCTTAAAAATCCAGTGTCAGTCAGACTCTGCCTACGCTCATATCTTCCTGATCTCATCATCCATTATGTATGTCCTCCTGTCTTCTATTCACTGGACACTCGTTACCTTACTGTCAAAACAGCCAACAAAAAAAATTGACAGGCTTCCGAGCATTTCCCTCCCAAGTCGTTCAGCTCCGGAACCAGCTCTTTGTGGAAGGGAGGCTATAATTGTTCAGAAACCTTTAAATATAAGGTCAAAAGCAATGTCAAAACTATTGTAAAAAATGTTGGAAGGGGTTTTAACTCTCATGTAACCAACCTTGAGTACTACATGGTCTCTTCTATTATATTTTATGCAACATTAATATAGGAGCAGGCCACTGGGAACCAGTCTAGGGCTGCTTCTGGGCATCATTAACCTTCCTACCAGTTTGCTATCTGTATGAGTGTGTATATACTGTAGATGTCTGATTGTGTTTGTGTGGCTCTTTTAAATACATATACATTTATTTTTCCTGTCAGTGGATTTGAGTGCTGCTGCACGTTTTTCAATGTTTTCCTATCTCAATGTCACATTGACCATTTTGGTGTTGCGTGGGGTATACTGAATACCAAAATTGGGACTTGAATTTTATGTTTTGTCATCTAAAGATTTTCTTCTTAAAGGTTGTGGTGTAGTTAAATAGATTACGTTTTCACTGTCATGTCGTAGATTTAATTTTGCTGCACACTGTATTGAATATTATTTTGCAATTCCTTGATATCTATTTATGGGGTTGCGTTGTGTTATAAATAAACTTGTTTAACAGTTATTTGCATTATTAATACATGTGCTTATTTTTTTTATTAA
This sequence comes from Helicolenus hilgendorfi, assembly GCA_916700815.1. Classification (NCBI taxonomy): domain Eukaryota; kingdom Metazoa; phylum Chordata; class Actinopteri; order Perciformes; family Sebastidae; genus Helicolenus; species Helicolenus hilgendorfi. The sequence goes on along the minus strand of CAKALG010029377.1, from coordinate 356 downwards.
TTGGTTGTTTGGTCTTTCCCATAGGATACAGAAAAGCAGAAAATCCTCACAACCAGAGTATGTTTGGCAATTTTGCTTTAAAAAAACCCTTTAATGATTAATTGATAATCAAAATAGTTGCCAATATTTTTTGCTGATCAACTAATGGATGAATCAACCAGGCAAGTAAATAATAGTTTTACTTGTAGTAATTTTTCTATTTTTTTTTTATTTTATGCTTTATTTTTTTCGAGGTTGTCCTCATATATGCATCTTACAGTTTGTAATTACAGTAGTTTATAAACCATTTTTTTAAGTAGTTGAGCTTATAGACAAACTCATTAAGTACACTAGAGAAAACAACTTCAACATTCAAA
>CAKALG010029375.1:0-14957 GCA_916700815.1 Helicolenus hilgendorfi | reverse complement strand
GCCCAATCGGCGGTATTTGACGAGTTGGGACTGACAACGGGTCGACTGAACGTGCTGCTGCTCTCCTTTACTCACTGAACACCAAGAAGTTTGTTGATTTTTTTTTATAATCACTAAAGGGGTCTTAGATCAAGCGAGAACTTCCCTAAGTTAACAACACTGGGTGAATGGGGTTGCTCTTAGTGACAAAATCAAAGAGACTTGTCACCCAACTCTACAGTTCCCCTTAACTTTACACTTTTGGTTCATTCTCACCTCTCTCATGGCATCACGTTCGGCCAAAGCAGGCAGCTGTTTTCAAAAAAGCCCAAATGCTTTAAAAACCCACTATACGCTACTGACTCTGGTACAAGGGTATACAGGTTGGTAAGCACACACAGCTACGTTAAATCCCTTAGGGAAGAACTTATGTCAGTCACCACTCGCACTGTTTAAAGCCATTGCTAAACTTTGTCACACAGTACTTGAGTGACTTTGATTGTGAGTCCAAGGCTGTGGCTACTTCCTGAAGTAATATGTACGTATCAGTCCAGATCTGGTGTGTGTTGAACCTGGAAAAAGTCTCAGTAGAAAACTTTTTTTTTTGTGGTATGTCTTGAAAGGCTGTATTAACCCAATCCTGCAGCTGAAGTGATACCACAAAGCTCAACCAAACTGGTGGAGTTGCATGGTAATTGCTTTTACACCAAAATAACAGGGGGGAAAAAACATATATAAACCTGTTGATGGGAAAGTGAGATTTCTTATGGTATTAAAACAAGTTTGCTCACTCGATAATGACATTGCTGAGGGTGAAAACATTTTCAAATAGTCTATTCCCATAAATTAAGAGAAAAGATATTCCATCTTAAACTCTCCTACTGCAGCTACCTTTACCTAGAAGGCGAAGCAGTGCACATCAGCACACTAATTAACACTCCCAGCTTGTGTGTGTCTGTATTTCAGTCTGTTAGTGTGTTAAATGCAGCTGATTGGATTGTGAAGATGAAAACTTGAGTTTGCTTCTCATGCCCCCAATTAAATTAAATATATGCAGAGAGGAGAGCCTGACTAGTCCATTCACTTCTTCCGCATATTAAGGGGAGAGATGGAAGTTGAGGGGGGGTATAAGCTGCTGGGGGAAGAGAGAGCGAGAGAAACTGATGCAGGTGAGATGGTTGAGGAGAGGAAGAAGGGCGAAGATGTACGCAGAGGGACAAGATAAAGCCACATGACCCAACTGGCTTTGATACTGAAGGTTAAGAATATGACACTAAAGTCATCCAAAATCAAGAGCTCTGTTTTAACTTGCAAAGACCCATCTAGAGCGCTAAGTGATGTGTGCAGGGCCAGGTTACTTTATTTGTACCCATTGGTAAATCTGGTTTGCAGTGAAAAAGACAAGGTATCCATTGTGTACACACCTTTTACAAACATAGAAAATAGACAAACATTATAAAAAATTTTCAAGGCTCCACTGATCACTAAAACCACTAAAATACAATGAATAAATAAATAAATGAATAAATAAATAAGCAAGGGTTTAGCATCTGTACAGTGTTGCTACAACTTGTTCATCTGAGTGATGGCTGCTGGAACAAAACTATTCACTGTGCAAAGGGTGGGAGTCATCATTTAGAATAGAGCCGGTTATCCGTTGTAACTGTCTGGTGTACAGGGACCCTGGGTTAAGCTGTGACTCACCAATCAGCCTACTGGACCATTTCACAATCTGATTCATAGAATTTCTTGTTCTTTAAAGAGAAGTTTCCAAACCATGACACCAAAGAAAAAGACAAGATTGATTCAATAAAAGCACGATAAAATAAGGTTATCATGGTTTTGTCAATATGGAAATAGGCCAGTTTCCTCAAGCAAAACAGATGCTGGTGCCCCTTTTTGCACACGGCTTCACAATTAGCTTTAAAGTTCAGCTTTAAGTCAATAATTGTCCCAATATATTTATAAGTTTGCACACACTTTATTTACAAGTTTCCACTGTCTGTCTCTCATAACAGCACTCTTTTTTCTTTAGTGTTCTTTATTTCTTTTTCTGTTCTTTATCTCATTCCCGAAAGAACTGGATTCAAAGACACACTTTCACAGCAGACATTTTGACTCGTCATGGCAGGAAAGCATAGGTGGAACTAATAACATTAACAAAGGTTTTGTTCCAGCAATTATTGCAATGCACCAATCAGTGAGGTAATTTGTTCAACGTATCCTCATATAACGGTTCGTATGATATTTTACGAAAAGTTTGTCATCATTTTCCGTGCGTTTTCCTTCAAATATCCAGCAACAAGTGTCAATTTCTGCTGGTAACATCAGTCTTTTCAAAATAAACTTTCGTCTTCAACTTGGAAACAACTTGGTTAGGTTTAGGCAACAAAACTATTTGATTAGGTTTAGGAAAAGATCGTGGTTTGGGTTGAAATAATACGGAAAGTTAGATGACAAATGAATCAGTGTTGAGTTTTTGGTTTTTTTTGGGTGAAAGCCCGGTGTTTTTGACCCACCTATCCACCCTGACCTCCTCCCTATGCAGCTATTGATTTTGATTTTTGAATGATTTTGTGGGATATTTACGAATTACAGTGCATTACTTTTTGTAGGTATAGCTACGAACAGTGTATGAGAACAGTCTGATTAGTTACACTTGTGTTTGATAAGTCAAAGTTCCTGTGTGTCATTTTTCAAATGAGAGATTGTAAATAGAACATCAATATCTGTTTTGGATGCTGGATCTGTAGGTGCAGCTTATATGTAAAACAGCAGAAAACCTCATTGTTACAATACTGTATGTGGCATTACAAGAATCGAATAGACAGGAAAGCAAGTGCAAGGAATGGAAGGCACTTATTTTTGCTTGCAGGCAATTTCCCCCCTCTTCCACTGAGAAGAGGAAAAGTAAGAAAGAACCTAAAAATGGAACACAGAAAGAGATGGACAGAGACACCTTGCGTTTTCAGGGGTGCGGGGAGGCCGGATCTATCCCAGTAGAAAGTGGGTGGAAAGCAGGAAACTGAGCCAGACAGGTCAGACTGCCATCACAGCGATAACGCACAATAAACACTGACAAACACATTGACATCTGCAGGCATTTTAGTGATTCCAGTCCAACTCGCTCATATGTCTGTAAAATTTGGAAGTGAGCTCACACAAACAGGTTGAAGAAATGCTAAATCCACACACACACAAACCTAAGGCTGAAGATAAAATCAGTAGCACTGGTAACAACTGAGCTGCTGCTGTGACAAATACTCAGTTTGAAAAACACTGATGGGAAGGGAGAGATGGGAGGAGCAGGGGATAGGGATGCCGGGAGAGAGAACATGGGGAAGGGGTGGGGAGGCTCGCTAAAAGCTCCGAAGAAGACAGAGGCCAGTGAAAAGCAGAGCTATTTAAAACACAGTGAAGAGAGGAGAGGACCAATTCAACTAGCACTTACCTACAGGTCACATGCTGTTAATGGAAAAGATGGAGTGATGGATAGAGGGAAGGAAAGATTGTGAGTGGAGGAGGAGGAAATGGGTCAAGGGTCGAGAGAATGTAGAGATGTTTACCAAAAAAATACAGAGCTGGGTAAAAAGAAGGAAATACCTGGTGGGTGGAAGACACAGACGGAGCATTTACACACACACACACACACACACACACACACTCTAATAATGTGATTCTATCTGGTGCGGCAATAATTCAATTATGGCATGAGAATGTTGTGTAAACTCTGTAACAAAGTTATCTTACTCACATTATGATCATAATCGGAGTAATCATGACATGATTAAAGGGGCACTCCATCAATTTTACACAGAATTATCAGTTTACTAGTGAGATTAAGTACTACTCAGCCTGTGAAAACAATTGGGTAATTTCTTCTGTGGCTATGGAGGAGATTTCCAAAGTCCTCTAGCGCCTCGAGCAGGTCAAAGTTTTGACTTATCTATATTCTGGATTGGCATGAAATTTTGTACAAACATTCATGGTGGACGATGAATCCTACTGACTTTGATGAACCCCCATATTTTCCTCTAGCACCACCATGAGTTTCACATTCGTCTCAACAACTATTAAAGCAGCAGTGGGTAGAATTTGAGCAAATATGATTAAAAAAAATCATGTGCCTCTGTGTCCTCCGGTGCTGGAGGTTGTGTTGCTCTGGCTCTAACTATTCGGCATGGATAGGAGGTTATTTTGCTCTTGTTCTATCTGTTTGGCGTGGACAAGCTGGAGCCTGCTGTCTCTGCACAGCTGTCAATCACTCGCAAACTCCGATCAAACGGTCAAACTGGGTGTTGCTATAATGCCTATTTCTCACCTCAAATGTTTTGTAGGGTATTGTTTAGCTGTAAAATGAGAAAGTTTGGAAATACCAAGCACCATGAATGTTTAATCGGAGACCCTCTGAGACTGACTTTACTCTCTCCCAGAGGCTGTAGCAGGTTGAGTTTTAGAGCTGGAGATAAGGTACAAATATCATATGAACCTAGGAAACCTAAGGAATGTCGTGTGGAGAAGGAGGCTAATTAACACTCCATAGTAAGACTAAATTTTGGTGAGGAAAAACTGGCATGGCCATTTTCAAAGGGGTCCCTTGACCCCTGACCTCAAGATATGTGAATGAAAATGGGTTCTATGGGTGCCCACAAGTCTCCCCTTTACAGACATGCCCACTTTATGATAATCACATGCAGTTCTGGGCAAAAACAATGCAGTTTTTTTAATGCAGTATAAATGTATTATATCCGCCTATATGATGTGTTTGAATATTTCTGCATAACAGGATCACTAAACAGTCTTGGACTGACATAAATTGTGAATAACTGAAAGCTGAGACTTGTGGATCCAGTGGGCCCAACTGTGTTCATGTGTGATGATATTAGTCCCCATAGTTGCATCTCAGATTAATCTTCAGGTTCTCAGCTTTCAGATGATGTCCATCACTTCTATGTGACATCCACTGTTGACCTGCTATCTCCACCTAAAGACCCCCTGTACCCCCCTAAAGAAGACAAACACGGATCTATTGTGGGTCTCAGAGGGTTAATCCTTGCTCTGTGTGTGTGTGTGTGTGTGTGTGTGTGTGTGTGTGTGTGTGTGTGTGTGTGTGTGTGTGTGTGTTTGTAAGTGTGTTCTCAGTATCGGCAAGTACCCACATGTAAGTACTTGTACTTGATCGGAAGAAAAGTGGTATAGTGCATCCCTACCCTCGATACTGATTGACAATTTGACCAAATCCACAATAAACAATAAATGGATGAATTAAGTGAAACAACGATAAAACATTTTGATAAAGGTGACGAATCAAATGCCTTTCTCTGCTGCAGGTTACCATTACAACTTATAACATCCAATTAGTAGAAAAACAGAGATACGCACTGATATCACAAGGTTAAATCAGAATGTTGCAGCTGGATTGCCATTAGGATTGTTGTGTCTTGCCAAAAAGTGTTGAGAGGCAGTCCATTAGCAGCACGAGTCACTGCAGCGTCACAGTCACCGCCTCCTTTCTCTCTTCCCTGTGAAAAATCACCTACGTGATGCGCCGGGAAGGCTGACAGCTGTGTAAAGCAGCACACGCTTACACCTGTCCAGTTACATTGCAAGTCCGATTATTCCCAGAAAATAAACAGCAGTGTTCACTGTAAAAGTCCTGCTCTCTGCATCCACCCTGCATTTGTAATACAGCTCGAGTCCCTAAGTCGTCCCCTAAACTGCATTTCCTCTTTTCACTCTCTTGTCACACCTGTCTTTTCTTAACAAACTGTAACACCGGGAGCAGCAGAGTATAGGCCACCTCTTGTCTCTGTTCAACAGATGTAGCTCTCTGAAAACAATGAAACCATTAGTTACATGTAGGGCTGTCAATCGATTACAATATGTAATCACAATTAATCGTATGATTGTCCATAGTTAATCACAAATCAATTATAGAAATGTGTTTCAAACAACACATAAACGTAAGCAAAATGTGTGTTTAACAATAATATATTGATACAATAATACCATATTATTACACGATAATTATTAGAGCTGTCAATCGATTAAAATATTTAATCGCAATTAATCACACATTTTTGATCTGTCCAAAATGTACTTTAAAGGGACATTTATTTAGTATTTATTAATACTCTTATCAACATGGGAGTGGGCAAATATGCTTGCTTTATGAAAATGTATGAATATATTTATTATTGGAAATCAATTATTAACACAAAACAATGACAAATATTGTCCAGAAACCATCACACGTACTGCATTTAGCATAACAAATATGTTCAAATCATAACATGGCAAACTGCAGCCCAACAGGCAACAACAGCTGTCAGTGTGTCAGTGTACTGACTTGACTATGACTTGCCTCAAAACTGCATGTGATTATCATAAAGTGGGCATGTCTGTAAAGGGGAGACTTGTGGGTACCCATAGAGCCCATTTTCATTCACATATCTTGAGGTCAGAGGTCAAAGGACCTCTTTGAAGATGGCCATGTTAGTTTTTCCTCGCCAAAATTATGTGTAAGTTTGTAGCGTTATTTGGTCTCTTTCACAACCAGCTAGTATGACATGGTTTGTACCAATGGATTCCTTAGGTTTTCCTAGGTTCACTCTAACTTTAAAACTGAGCTTGCTACAACCTAGAAATCACAAGTTGCGTTAATGAGTTAAAGAAATTAGTGTCGGTAAACCGAATTTGCGTTAATGTGTTATTATTGCATTAACTTTGATAGCTCTTACATTTAAGTATAGTTATTATTATTTCCCTCAATATGAAATCATTTAGTTTACTTTAACATCAGCTCCCCCTTCAAGCAGATATAGCCTAAACTTTTGAAATGAAACACTTAAGTTGTGTTAAAAGTCTGAATTGCAGCTGATTTTTCATCTCATAATAACTCAAAAGGTCATTTTTTGGTGTTTTGGTCTTAAGGAGACAAAAATCAATATCTGTTGTCTGCCTAGTTCAACACTCCACTTTTAGCCTCAGAGTTTTTTGTTTGTCTTTATCCACCTTTTCCCCTCTTCTGTTTCCTTTTTTCTCCCCATTTCTTAGTTTTCTCGTGGGCTTTTTCCTCCTTCTTTGTTAGTTATTTTGTACTTCACTGTATACAGTGAGGAGGTGAAAGCATCTCTCCCTCTCTCTCCGGACTGTGTGTGTGTATGTTGGTGGTGAAGGGTTTTGCACGTAAAGGTCAAAGCTGACAGCCTTTTAGCAATGCTGCCAACAGTGCACAGAGGAAAACACATAGACAGACGGGCGGATGGAGGGAGAAATGTGTGCCGAAACAGACATAAAGAATGAGAGAGATGGATGGCTGATGGGCGGAGGGGGGTTTAACTAAATAGCTGGCCAGATGGATGATGAATGAATGGAAGACAAGAACAAAAAACAGACAGCTAAAGGGATGGATGGATGGATGGATGAATGGATGGACAGACCATTAGATAGACTGACATTTTTATCTTTATCTATCCAGGTTAGTCTCTCTCAGGAAACTCCGCTGTGCCAGTGAAACCAAGATAAGACATACGTATACACTACAATCTGGAAATACAGAAATTGCTAAAATGATCACGAAACATCTGAAAATGAATGCCGACAATGTTTAATTAAACTTCATAAGTAAAGGGAAATTCACACTACAGACCCCACTGAAATCTAATCAGAACCTCTGTATTCACTTCATGGCCTTTCCTCTGTGGCTCCTCACTTGTCTCTCTTGTCAAACTGTATTAAAATCATTTAGTAAAATTTTTAGGACTGTAAATCAATTAAAATAATTAATACTGGGTACCCGTAGAACCCATTTTCATTCACATATCTTGAGGTCAGAGGTCAAGGGATCCCTTTGAAAATGGCCATGCCAGTTTTTCCTTGCCAAAATGTAGTTTAAGTTTTGAGCATTATTAAGCTTCATTAGCTACAAGCTAATATGTCATGGTTGGTACCAATGGTCCTTAAGTTTTCTAGTTTCATATGATGCCAGTACTTTCACTCTAGCTTTAAAAATGAACCCATTACAACCTAAAAATCGTTGAGATAATGTCATAAAAAAGTAATATCATAATTTGTTGAAAAAAAGTCCTAAAAGAGTCATAGTATAGCACACATTAAAAAAGTCATCGGATGGTATACTGAAAAAAAATACGTTTATAGTATGCCAAAAAAATCTCCTAAAGAGTCCTTAAAAATGTCATTGTATAATATGCTCTAAAAAAAGTAATTGTATAATATGCCTAAAAAATGTCCTAGTAGAGTCATTAAAAAGCCATAGCATAGTATGTCAAGTCAAGTCAATTTTATTTGTATAACCCAAAAATCACAAATCAGAAATTTCCCTTAGGGGGCTTTACAATCTGTACATGATACGACCCTCTGTCCTGTACAGTGCGACCCTCTCATCAGATAAGGAAAACTTCCAAAAAAAACTTTTAACAGGTGAAAAAAGAAAAAACACAGACGTGTGTACAGAGTAATAACATGATGAAAATACAACATAGACAATCAATATGACAAAAAATAACACATATAAGGTGAACATATATGAGAAGGTGGATTCATGAGGATGTCAAGCAGCTTCTCAGCGTCGCAAACCAGATAGAGCCAGAGCAACACAACCTCCTATCCATGCCGAATAGTTACAGCCAGAGCAACACTACCTCTTCTCCACGGCAAAACAGATAGAGCCGGAGCAACACAACTTCCTCTCCATGCTAAATAGTTAAAGCCAGAGCAACACAACCTCCTCTCTACCATGGAACCTAAAGGGAGAACCAGATTTTTTTGAAAAACGTCATAGTATAGTATGTCGAAAAATGTCATAAAAAAGTTATAGTATTGTATGTCGAAAAAATTCATAAATGATCATGGTGTAGTATGTCAGAAAGAATCAAAGTATAGTATGTCGAAAAAAGTCATAGTTTAGTATGTGGAAGAATTTCATGAAAAAAGTCATACTATAGTATGTCAAAAAAAGTCATAGTATAGAATGTCGGAACAAGTCATAAAAAAGTCATAGTATGGTATGTCGACAAATCATAAAAAAAGTCATAGTATAGTATGTAGAACAATTTTATAAAAAAGTCATTGTATCATATGTTGAAAAAAGTCATAGTACAGTATGTGAAAAAAAACTCATAGTATAGAATGTCGAAAAGTTTTTCGACATACTATACCATGACTTTTTTCGACATAATGTACTATTACTTTTTTCTACAGATTTTACTGATTTTTTTTTCAACATACTATACAATTACATTTTTCCTACATAATATACTATGACTTTTTAATTTTTTTCAACATACCATACTATGACTTTTTAATTTTTTCGACACACTATACTATGACTTTTTTATTTTTTGGCATAGTATACGATGACTTTTTTCGACATACTATACTATGACTTTTTTTGGGTTGCTACGATTCACACTTTTTGAAACATATTTTATTGGCAAAATATTTTATTACACTTAGTTGAACAGTGTTACTATTCTCCAATAACAGAAATGGTATAACAATCAGCGTACTACTCCTAGGTTTACAAACCGGCTGCTGACTACGATTGCAGGTTTGCAGGCTGCTCCACACAGACCCTCTCCCCTTTCCTCCCTGCTTCAAATTAAGTCCATTTGTTTTGCTCTCAAGGATGTTGTAGCAGGGACACAGGCGAGCCGCATCCCACATAAAGCTCCCCGGGGAAACGCAGGAGCAGGAGAGCAGAGAACAAGGTGACATGTCTAAAACCAGGAAATATGGACAAAAAGCCTCAATCAGGATGTATGAACGGAGAGGAGAAGCAACAAGGAAATATGAGGAGAGGAGTGATGCAGAAAGGAAGAATAGGTTGTATGTGGAGGGCATTAGAAAGATTAAAGAGAGAGGAAGAAAGAGAAATAGTAAGGCCAGTGAGCTCATGAGAGGAAAAAGAGAAAAGAAAGATAGAGGGAGGAAAGATTGCGATTAAAAAAGGAGATCTCAGAGATCTTGCTTGCACAGGTGTGTGCTGGTAGGTAAGATGAATGCACTTGCAAGAGGGGGGAGACAGATGAGAGGCACTGACTGAAGTGACACTGCATCCCTCCTCTCATCATCCGTAACACTCAGGAGGCACCTCGTACACACACACACACACACACACACACACACACACACACACACACACACACACACACACACACACACACACATTAACTACAAACCTAGCGTAGAAAGAGAATGACAAATCCAAAGGAAAGACGTGACAAAAGAACGGAACAGGGGGAGCAATGTGTCAGTCCACGGGGGAATAATGAAGACAGAAACAAGTGACATGAACATCATCAGGTTGAGACACCCAGTTCCACCACATCAAGCCATGCTTTTGTTGTAAAGGGGAAAATTCATTCAGCCTTGTACTTGTATATTCTCATATTATCTCTAGAGTCATACAGAATAGTGAAAGGACTACGATAGGAGGGATCTTCAGTCAGCTGACATGGGCAGTTCAATGACTACTTTTGAATAAACAGTGTGCACAATTCAATTAAATTTGTTTTTTTATAGCGTCAAATCATAACAGAAGTTATCTCGAGACGCTTTTTTATAAAGAGCAGGTCTAGACTGTACTCTGTAAGAGAATAGCTAAGAAGAAGAGGAATAAGAAGCTAAGATGGATGGAGCAATGCATGGAACCTATGGCTGTCAAAGTTAACGCAATTATAACGTCTTAAACGCAAATTTATTTAATACCACTAATTTTTTTAACGCATTAACGCAATTGATCTTTCGGAGGTTGTAGTGGGCTCAGTTTTAAAGTTAGAGTAAAGATCCTGACATCAAATGAAACTAGAAAACCCACGAAATCCATTGGTACCAATCATGTCATACTAGCTTGTCGCCAACGAATAACGCTCCAAACTTACTCTAAATTGTGAAAAGGGCATGGGCATTTTCAAAAGGGGTCCTTTGACCTCTGACTTCAAGATATGTGAATGAAAAGAGTCTCCCCTTTACAGACACACCCACTTTATGATAATCACATGCAGTTTGGGGCAAGTCATAGTCAAGTCAGCACACTGACAGCTGTTGTTGCCAATTGGGCTTGAGTTTACCATGTAATGATTTGAGCATATTCATTATCCATAATTATCCTGTGGGAGGAAGCCATAGAACACGGACAAAACCCACGCTAACACAGGGGAGAACATGCAAACTCCACACAGAAGGGCCCCAAACAGGTTTGAACCTGCAACCATCTTGCTTGTGCTAAATGCAGTACCTGTGAGGGTTTTTTGGACAATATTTTTCATTGTTGTGTGTTGTTAATTGATTTCCAATAATAAATATATACATACATTTGCACAAAGCAAGCATATTTGCCCACTCCCATGTTGATGAGAGTATATTTTGAACGGATAAAACATGTGTGATTAATTTGCGATTAATCGCGATTAAATATTTTAATCGATTGACTTCTCTCAGAATTTGCAAAAATACATTTCCCATGGTAGTCAAACAAAGTCCAGCAAGAAAGCACATACATGTATACTGGTAAAACAGCAGCATCACAACATTTTACAGCGTTACTTTTATCTCTCCTGCAGGCCCCATGGCAGTAGCTTCACCAATGGATACCCAGAGAAAAAGAATTAGAGCAACATAGAACTGATAACTCAGCATATGTTAGGACCATTCTGGAATCCACAGATAAGATTGGGAGAACTTGTATACACACATTTGTTGTTATGTTTAGTGAGATCTAATCGGGCTAAAGCGTTAACATTAAAAGCGACTTTTCTGCAGTTAATTCTTTTATCCATCCACCTGGAGCTCCCACCGGCACACTGTTACAACTGTTACCAAGATGACTCTTTGATTATATCAGGGCCTGTATTATCAGAATTACTCTTTAGGGAATCTATTGAAAGTTAAACTAACAATCTTCTATCCGTGACTCTTCAATAACACTCTGAGCAAGAAGTTCTCCTTTGAAAGTGGATGAGATCTCCGTTTTGTGACACTCACAACGGTAAGATAAAATGAATTATGAAATAAAAAATGACGTATAAATCTTAAAGCTATTCAAAATATTTCTCAGTATATAAAAAAAGTTGAATTTACTGTGAATTACAGTGTGGATACCCGACCCAAGCCCGACGGAAACCTGACAGGTAGGGCCGGGTTTGGATCTACTGTCTGGGCTTGTTCAGTGCTGATAATGTTTTGTTATTTACGTGACGACGCATGAATGCAACACATGTAGTGACAGCCAGTCTAGCTAGCTAAAGATGGGGGACGTTAAACAAAATTTGTCATTGCCGAAGTTTAAAACTACCGAAAACATGCAGGGAAATCGACGGTATCTGTACTTGCTCAGGGCATCCTGGCAATCACCGACCACAGGAGGACAGCGCTGAAGCCACAGTGGATGCTATCCTCTTCCTCCATGACAACTCCAAATAAACCACGATGGTTGGATTATATAAAAAGTTCAGTTAACAAACAGTTACAAGTTCAGTAATAGTTAAAAACAGATCAAGACAGTTGTGAGTTCAAGATGAATATAAGACTTGACAATCGTCAATGGTAATACACAAATTGTATTATTTATAACTGCTGATAACCTTGCATAGGTGACTGTGTCTATCTATCTAATCTACATAAAACAAAGCGTCGGACGCGGGTCGGGTTCGAACAGAAACATGCGGCCTTGGCTACACCAATAACATTTGGTCACAACATCATTGATAATGCATGTATATCCAATTTAATCATATATAATTATTGGGGAATTATTTAAATATTTGAATCTAATCAGTGTCTTTAAATTTATTTTACATTTTTAATCAAGCTTCTATATATTTCCACACCTCCATGAATCTGATTTTGTCGTGTCACTCACCACCTGGTATGACCTAACAGGTTACAACAGCTCTGAAGCTGAATCCTGCGGGAGATGGGAGTCATATAGATGGATGATTAAACGCTGTTACCCCCGTGCCTGTCACAACACCTCTAAATATGTCACTCCTTCACACTTCATTCACTATCAAGCTTGATAAATACTGCATGGACTCAGATTATGGATTAAAAGTGGAATAACCTTTACAGAGAGAGATCACAATGTAGAGGCCGCAGAGATGGGTCAATATACAAGAAACTGTGTCACTTTAAGGCCCTGACACACCAAGTCGACAGTCAGCCGTCGGCCAGTTTGGGGCAGTCAGTGAGCATCTGTCGGCCTAGTTTTTACCGTCAGGTCCGGAGGCTTTTCGGACGATTCAACATGTTGAATCGGCAGCAGAGTCCGTCGGTGAGAGAAATCACTCTGATTGGCTGTTCAGCTTAAACGAATTAGTGCACGAGAAGAGAAACGGAATTGAGGAAAGCAAGCCAACATGGGCAAACACAAAAGTCTCTTCGTATTTTTCATCTTCATCTCATCTGAACATTCCAATGCACGGATATTTTCTCATCGACATGGCCATCTGGAATGAAGTTCAGTGATGAGTGAGAGTGGTGTGAAAATGGTCGGCAAACGCCGCTTTGTTTCATGTACGTATCATAACAACAGCTTGTACATCCGCAGTTCTCGGTCTTCAGGCTTCCCTTTTTGAATGTGGAATACAGACTACCGCTGCCTGCTGGTATGGAGAGTTATTTCATCTCACGCAGGCACAGAACGGACGTGGTAGTTTGCCGTCGGCTGTAGTCTTTGCAGTGTGTTCGAGTGCAACTTGTCATCTGAGACAAAAGCAATGTGAGGCGACGCAACAGCCGACCTTCATCGCCATTAGTTCTTTGATGTCGGCAGCTCAAAAATTAATTTTTTTCCAGTTAACAAATCGATTTTCGATTATTTCATCCTCTTTTTTTTCCCTCTGTCTGCCTGTATGTGTGTCTGTGGATGGTGCAGTCTGTGTGTGACTTTGTTGCAGTAGAGTTTAGATCAGGTAACTGTGCCTCTAGCATTGTGGCTTATCAGCTGCCACACAGGAATACACACACAATGATACACACACTGCCACAACATTTAATCAATACCCGTCGCCTATCTGAATACAGTAATCCAGTTGCTAGTCAAAGACTCAGACTCAAAGGTATTTTGTTAGTGGTGCTGTGTGTGTGTGTGTGTGTGTGTGTGTGTGTGTGTGTGTGTGTGTGTGTGTGTGTGTGTGTGTGTGTGTACTGATAATTGCTCATGTGTGTATTCAAAGTCACCTGTAATTCATAAATCATGCATGACTCAAATTCCATTCAACCAGTAATTAATTACGTTGTATTTAATTAAAGTTTTTTCGTTCCAAAACTTCTATGGAGCGTTTTAACCTTTACATTACCAATCCAGTTTTGTCAGTTTTTATTCATCATAGTTATTCCTCTTGTTAATTCACTCTGTGCTCCCACTAGCCCTGCAGCCTTTCCATTATGTGCAGTAATGTAATCATACTGTTAATGCACACGTAATAAGTAATGTTAACTGTGCATCTAAACCTTAGGGGTAAAGAAATACCCATGTCTACAACATCGGGACAGAAAATTCAGCCGTTTTCCTTTAATTGAGTTGTTATATTACAATTACTAAACATAAGTCTGACATATTAAAAACCAGGCAAAAAAGATGCCATATAGTCAACATATTGTCATGCATCAGTTCGTATGATATCATACAAGAAAGTTATTCCTCCTTTTTCGTTCATTTTCCCACGAATGTCCAGCGACACCTGTCAATTAGCGCTCGTTACATGCATTCAGTTTTTTTCAAAATAAACTGATAAAAACAACTTCCTAAGGTTTAGGCAATAAAACGACTTTGCAAGATGAAGGAAAAGATCAATTTGGTTACGATCATGGTTTGGCCTAAAATAACTCCAGGAGTGGTGTTATTTATGTGCGTAAGTTACATTCCAAATACATTAACATTGACTTCTGGTTTCACACCGGATATGAACGCCAGACTCCTGGATGAAAGTTTGCTTTTTTTCAGACCGACCCAT
>CAKALG010029363.1:0-11937 GCA_916700815.1 Helicolenus hilgendorfi | reverse complement strand
TACAAGGCCCTCTCCAGCCCGTCTCTCATCGCCGTCTCCAGCGAGGATCCGTTCCTCACAGCTTTTCAGCTCAGCTGGGAGCTGAGGGAGCTCAGCACAGTGGAGAATGAGTTCAAGTCAGAGTACGAGGAGCTGTCCCATACTTGTAAACAATTTGCAAAGTCCCTCTTGGACCAGACCCGGAGCTCTAGGGAGTTGGAAATAATCCTCAACTACCGCGATGACATCGACCCTCTGCTGGATGACAACACTAATGATCTGGCCCGACTGAAGCTGGCTATCAAATATTGCCAGAAAGAGGTAAGCTGTTTGTTGATTATGATATTTGTCACACTACTGCTGTTGCCTACAGCAGCACAATAACTATTGTCTTGGTAACACTGGCACACATACAGACATACTGAGAACTGACAGGGTTTTACAGTACAGTATCATGACAACAAGGAATACGTATTACATGATTTGAACAACATGGACTGGGTAACAAGAACGGTTCCAAGATGAGTTGTAAATGGCCTGAGATGGGTGGAGATGTCCTCAGGGAGTTTAGAAAACACATAATTGCCAGGCTGGCTCTTAGCGATGCATTACGGTAGCACTCTCAGACAGTCCCGTGACAATTGGATAATTGGGGGATAATGATGGAATAAGTGATGGCCATTTCCCTGAAATACAAACTCGTAATATTTTAATTAGGGAGGGAACCTTTTACTGTCTTTTAACATCTTCTTTGGAGTATGTATCCCCTGGATGCAATGCCAACTTTCTGTCATTTGTTGCAAAGTAGAGCCACTAAAAAATGACACATTGTGCTTACATAGTGGCAGTAACAGAATGACATTTGTCAAAAGTGTTTTCTGTGAATCAAAATAATTTGAGCATTACTGAAGTTGGTTGTATCTGTAAATGTATATTCGGGCTGTCAATCGATTCAAATATTTAATCACGATTAATCGCATGATTGTCCAGAATTAATTGTGATTAATTGCAAATTAATCAAATTTTTTATCTGTTCAAAATGTACCTTAAAGAGAGATTTTTCAAGTATTTAATACTCAACATAGGAGTGGGCACATATGCTTGCTTTATGCAAATGCATGTATATATTTATTATTGGAAATCAATTAACAACACAAAACAATGAAAAATATTGTCTAGAAACCCTCACAGGTACTGCATTTGGCATACAAAATATGCTCAAATCATAACATAACTCAAGCTCAAAACTCAAAATGTAGTGGATGTTTGGAGTGATATTTAACCTCCTTCACGACAAGCTAGTATGACATGGTTGGCACCAACGGATTCATTAGGTTTTCGTTTGTTTCATATAATAGGAGCATCTTCACTCTAGCTTGAAAACTGAGCCCGCTACAACCTAAAAATTAGTCGCATTAAAACAAATTTGCGTTGGCGCGTTTTTATCATGTTAACTTTGACAGCCCTACTTTGCATGGATCTGTGCTGTTACCACAGCAACAGGTGATAACGACGGAAGCTGGTAAAAAAAGATTTCTCTTTATAGTGGGAGGTCAGGAAATGTGGGATTATAAACTTTTACTGCATGTGCACACATAAAAGAAAGCTCAGGCTTGTTTTGTTGTTTCCTGCATAACAGGCTAAATCTAAATTATAGACTGAGTGTCAGCGGGTGTCTCTTATTTATCCGCTCATTAAAGAGACTTTGGGGTCTTGTTTGTATACAGCACATGTGTAGTATTTGCAGATTGAGTTAAAAGCTCATATACCATCTGTGCACTGCTCATCTTCTACATTTAAATGTTGTGAAGAGTCTCTCCACGCAGTGCTTTTCTTTTGTATTTGACTAGACAGTTGGCAATGTGAGAATGAAAGATCAGTGTGAGTGTTAGCAGCCCCATGTGACACAATTGTTCTCTGTGGCTAAAGGTTTTACAGCTGAACTTCGAGGGCTCAGCGGCTATTTGTTTTATCACAGATGGGTGTTTTTAACAAGATTTCTTTGGTCGATTTCAGACTACATTTGACCATCTACTACACTACACTCCTACCACTACCTGTAATAATACTAATACTTATAGCAATAGTAATGATAATGATCACAGGTTTATCTGCAATGAGATTTGACTTTCTTCAGACCTGAATGCTTTAAGACTCAACTTGAGCAACTTGAGCTTTGGAAACAAATGTTATCAGTTCTGAACCAGTAAAATCCTGGAGCAATAATAAATATGACAACTTCATCTTGTGTATTTAAGTATCTGGCATGTATAACCTGGAGGGAGGCTGATTCAAGACAAATCAATGACCTTGATAAAACAAAGAGCTTTATGGTTTTTCCCCCTGTTAGTGCTCATGTTCTGAGGATCGGTAATACTGGCCTCACTATTATTTATGTGCTTGCTGGTGTATGTAGTTCATGCGTTTAGAGGATCAGTTGTTTTTAATGTCATGCAAAATAGTGAAGATAATAACGAATGCCTTCTGTATTTTACTTATAAATTATGATAATTAGTTTGTTATTCATGCGTTATATACACAGTATGATCAGTTGGAAACAGTGGATTTGCTATTGTAAAGTTTGACAACTTTATTAACTTTAGTCATTTTGATTACATCTAAGATGTCCGGATGTTTTGCACAAGAACATAATAGCAACAAACCACACCTTTGTAATGTTTTATGAGCCAGGGCCACTTCAATCATTGTTTTACTCTGACTCCCTTCTGTGTATTTGGTGGACAAGTAAGCTATCTAGTGTGAAAAAAAGTAGAAATGTCTGTTGTCCTTTTTTGTTGCACACATTTGTAGACTTTTTATTTTACAGATGTATTATTAGAATGCATTGGAGAGATTTGTTCTCAGCTCGGTAGAGATACAATTCAGTTAAAGCCATATAGCATTTGTGCTGTGTCACTGTAATGGCTACAGTTGCATTCAGAGAACTGAAAACTTTGTTGTGACAGACTGTAGACTCGACCTGGGCTTATCTCAAACGACTTGACATTTAGACTTGCCCTCAAAGAGGTCAAACTTTTTAAGTTAAATTAGATATCTGAGTGAGTTAGTAGTTAGTAGTTAGTTTTCATTTCAAGATGGGATATTAAGGGAGTTGACCACTCCTTGGCGCAATTGGAAGAAGGCCATACGGAAGGCCATTATGGGTTTTGTGCACCAGATGCCCCCCAAAAGCTTTCTTCAGCCAAAACGTGTTAAGCAAGGCTGCAAACAGTAGGAAGTAAGAAAACTAATATAGGAGTGTCTACTGTTTGTCCTGCCCTTCCCTAACTGCACAGAGGTGGCCAGTGAGAAGCTATTGTGTACTCACAGTATAGTAGGTTATGTGTATAAGGTACATAGAATACCCTTGTCCATTTGTCCATTGATGCTAACAACCAGACAAATAACACAATCTTCTCCAAAAAAAAGCACAAAGTGGTTACAGAGTGGACTGGTGACACAGATCACTCTACAGTACTGGTACAATCTTCCTTTGCTGTAGTCAGTAAAGATGTTTCATTCTGTTCCCCTGCTACACTCTGCACTCATTTTACAATTTTTTTCTTGGACCTGTAATGGTAGAATGACGATAAAACGATATGGACAGTACATTGTGGCAGATTAAAAACTATTTGCAATTTGGACTATTTGCTTTTATTTGCCGAACAGAACTTAAAGGCAGGGTTGACGATGTTACCCAGTATAGACTATTTGTTATATTGGTTGAAATGGTCTTTACACCCCGACAGCAATCCATTACTTATGAGCTCTGAAAAAGGACCGGAAAAGAGCCGTCATCTGTAGCTGCTGTAATCCTGTAAAAATGTCTATCAATCACTGCCCCGTGGTCCGCTTTGAAAGAACCAATCAGATGCCTCCCTGCTCGTACTCTGACCTTGACGTGCACCAGCCTGAACTCAAAGCGCGTCGCCGCCACAAATTTACTGGAGAATGGAAGAGAAAACTCAGTCCTGCAGTAGCACTGCCGCAGTTATTTGTCATGAGATAGCGCCGAAGGGAGGGAGGGCGGGGGTTTAGACATTGTTTCAAACATCGTCGACCCTATCTTTAATCATTAGGTTGTTATTGATCAAGTTTCATCATAGTAAAACTTAAAGTGGAATTAGAAAAATCCACGGTTAAGTTCACATCTTAAACTCCCAAAAGTCTCATTCAATTAATAACAATCACATAATGCCACATGACCAGAGCACTCTCGGCTCATTGCTGTTCATACAATCTGCTGCTGTGTAGAATAACGCCCGATGATGGCTTGTTATTTTATAATTTAATAAGTTCAAAACATAGTCAAAAATTTTATAAAAAAGTCTTATTGCTTTAAAAATAGTGTTGCTATCTACAATATGCGTGCAAGGAAAAATAAACTGACAGTTGCTAATGTTATCTACTAAAAATGTCAGAATAGTATAGTATAAATTGTATTTTCTGTGGAACTGATTTAGTTAATGTTCAAATAAACTGACTAAATGTTATTAATTAGCTTAATTAATAGGCACAATGCAGTATGCCATCACTATGAATGTGCCTTAGGACAGAATTAATACTTGTTTTTGAAGGAACGAGTGGTGTGACATGACGGGGGGATTTTCACCTTCCAAAAATGTTCTCAGACAAAATCTGGTCCTGCCAGATGCCACCTTTTGCCTCCAGTCATGTTATGGCAAGTCAACATCTCACGAGGACGGATAGGAGACATTAAAGATGTCAGATTGTGCATTGATAGACGACCTCATCACCCACAGTGTAATGCTATATAGTAACATGATGGGGATCCATTTGGCTGTAACTTGGTTAAGCTGAAATTAACTTCAATCACCATCTGCAGATGTCCATCAGATGTTTATCTGATCTCACAGTCAATCACTTCTTAACGGAGGATTCAGAAATGTTTCCCACTTGAAACTTTTGTCTTGCATGCTTGCAAGATAAAAGTCTGTTTTTCATTTTGTATCTCACGACTCACATGTGGTGTTTTTACGACTCTTGTGACTGGATGTTAGATAAATCGTGCTAAGAATAATATAGTCAGCATACATAGTAAGCAGTTGTTTTGCTGCACATTAGTTATTCAGTGTCTCTCTCTCTGTCTGTCCAATAAGGTGAAGAAAGTTAAAGCATGTTTTTTCCCTAAATGTTGCTCTTCCTGTGGGTTATCAGCAGGCGGTAGCTTGTCCGTTTTTGTCATTTTAACATCATACCTGATGGAGGTTGAGACTGCTGGAAACAGCAATCTATGTTACATCTGTGTAAAGGAGAGTTTCTTTGATCCAGGCTTTTCCCAAATGTCTTCTGGTACTCCCTGAACAAATCACCAGTGTATATTAGGCAAATGCTATGTGCAGACATGTGGCGTACCTGAGGAGAGCTGTTGTTTCTGATTAGCAACTGAAAATCCATTTTACATGTGTTTGTTTACTGTCCTCCGTTGGAGGGGTTCCTGAAGGATGGTTTTAGAGCAGGGGTTCTCAAACTTATTACTCAAAGGTCCGAATCTGAATTTCATTCAAGGTCAGAGGTCCGGAACGACTGGCAATAACGTAATAACATTATAACGTATTCAAAACATAAGCACTGATGGGTAACATTAGGATTT
Organism: Helicolenus hilgendorfi; assembly: GCA_916700815.1. Classification (NCBI taxonomy): domain Eukaryota; kingdom Metazoa; phylum Chordata; class Actinopteri; order Perciformes; family Sebastidae; genus Helicolenus; species Helicolenus hilgendorfi. The sequence continues at coordinate 6,344 of CAKALG010029363.1, read as the reverse complement.
TATTCATACTAACCTACTACTCTTATCGATACTCTTATCGGTTCTTTTTCATTACTAAATAATTACCTTTTAATTTATTATTCTAAAAAAGAATAAATTCAGAACAGGATTCGAATTTATTTATATTTTAAATGTAACTAAATATTGTTTCTTGAGCAGCAACAGTGATGTTTACAACAGCAATGTCACTATTTAAACTCAATATCTCTCTGGAAAAAATCTAAAATGTCAATAATACGGTCTTTAATAATTTAGCACCAGTGCCTGTTCAATACCGGGTTTCATACCCATCCCTACAAAGTATGGGCTGGGTCCAGATTGACTTGCCATTCGGTCCGGATGCGAACCTTGGTCCAGACTTTGAGAAGCCTGTTTCAGAGACTTCAGGAAGGTTCTACATGTTGGGTTTGTTATACAAAAATTGAGGAAGTTGGGGCATGTCCTATTGAACCTCTGTATGGGACAAGCTTGGTATTTTGAGGAAGAATCAGATCTGATGTGTTTATACCACTGGTTTAGTGGCAGTTTAGACTTCATAAAACAAACAATGAGGCTACGGATATGATCGGTGTAATCAACATTACTATATCTTGTCAAAAATATAAAAAAAATATATAGCCACCTCTTCTTAACATACTTGTTTTTTTTAAATAAACATTTAAGCATTGGAGGAAGCAATTTCAGCTGTTTTGCTTTTGTGGTTTCAGAGACCAAAATCAACAGAGGACGTTGCATATGTATTGTTCTAAAAGAAGGTTTTTACATGCATTTCTTTAAACATGCATATTGAAATTACAACATGTAAATGCTAGTGGGGTTTTACTTCATATCTGTTTTATAAAGAAAATGTTGTATACGGAGATCGTTATAGCCGAGATAATTGTAATAATTAAAGTTTTACATGCCAATATGGGGCATTAGAGTGATACTATAGTAGTTTAAGCTTATTGGCCTCTGTTCTGATTTGTCTATAATTTTCTGCATGGATTTCTCAGACAAGGAGGTAGTTTCATTTTAGTTAACATGTTTTTTGTTTTTTTGTCTCTCCCTGTCTCTCAGTTTGTTGCTCAGCCCAACTGTCAGCAGCTGCTGGCGTCTAAATGGTATGATGAGTTCCCAGGCTGGAGGAGGCGTCACTGGGCAGGAAAACTCATCACATGCATCTTCATTGGCCTCCTCTTCCCACTGTTATCCATCTTCTACCTGATCTCGCCAAAGAACCGCTATGGCTTATTCATCCGTAAGCCCTTCATCAAGTTCATCTGTCACACTGCTTCCTACCTGACCTTCCTCTTCCTGCTCTTCTTGGCCTCGCAGCATATAGCCTCTGGACAACCGCGCATTCAAGGCCCAAAACCCACCACTGTGGAGTGGATGATCCTGCCCTGGGTGCTTGGTAACAACAAACGCACACACACACACACCCACACACACACACTAACAGACTGCTGTTCATCATCATGATATCGTGTACTGTTGTACATCTGTACACTGTAGTCACACACATTTGGAAAAAGTCAAAATAAATTGCTTACTGTGACAATGACCATACTGTAACATCTATTTGTCACATATTTGTTTTTCCTGTGGAACTACTTGAGTGATGGTGTTACAGTGAAAAACAACCTTTATTTGTTCATCTCTCCAGGCTTTATATGGACTGAGATCAAACAGATGTGGGATAGTGGTTTCGAAGACTACATGGATGACTGGTGGAACTTAATGGACTTCATAATGAACTCCTTGTATCTTGCAACCATTTCTCTTAAGCTTGTCGCCTATTCAAAGGTACTGTACATCTTAGAGTCAAGGTATGTTTACTAATTATTAGTAATGGAATAATTTATTTTAACAGATTATTGTTGCACACATTATAACATTTTATATACTATACTATACTAGTATTTGTTAATGATTATGAAAACATCTACAAATATTACATAGGTAGATGGACAAGATATTTGTAACACTTTGTTAATGGTTAATAATCAGTTTGTAAACCGTCTATAAACATTATTTGAATGGTTATTATAAAGTTGCAACTGCTGATTATAATATTTTGTTAAATAGTTAATAAATATTTTGTAGTATCTATTAACATTATTTTGATAGATAGTTAATACTGTGTCAATGGTTAATAATTGGTGCCTGGTCCATCTATCTATGTATTTTGTATACAAACAATTTCTATAAAAGTTTTCTAATGTAATCAGAATGTAATTGTTATGGTCTCCTATCAGCTATGATACATTATATAATTTATAAACTAATTATTTCATATTACACAAACAAATGATAAAATTACAGAAATTATAGCTTTACTATCATTTCATTGTAAACAGTAAAATAATGATTATCTAAGTTTAATTAACTATCAATTTACCATTTATAAATGATGGTTATTATAAAGTGTTACCAAGTATTCTTATCTACACAGTTTATGAAAGATTGCAGCTTTTTTACCTAATTGAAAAAAATGTAATGCCATTTTTAACTTTGCTGCGGTCTCAATCATAATTTACTTTTAACAGGAAAATGAAAATAAATGGTACCACTGTATTTTCCTGTACTTTTCAGTAGAACATTCAACATGTGTGCTGGAAAACTGGAAACATTGCAGCATCTATATTTGATGGTAGTCTATGCATTTATTGCTCTCCCTCTTTTCTCTTTTACAGTACAGAGGGGAGAAACCCAGACACGAATGGGAAATGTGGCACCCGACATTGGTTGCAGAGGCATTGTTTGCCATCGCCAACATCTTCAGCTCCTTGCGCCTCATCTGCCTTTTCACTGCCAACTCCCATCTGGGCCCCTTACAGATCTCACTGGGCCGCATGCTCCTGGACATCCTCAAGTTCCTCTTCATCTATTGTCTAGTGCTGTTAGCCTTTGCCAATGGCCTCAACCAGCTCTACTTTTATTACGAAACAGATATGGGCAATAATTGCACGGGTATTCGCTGTTCTCAGCAAAACAATGCCTTCTCAACGTAAGTTGGAGTTCTTAAATGAATTGTCCATGCCAAATCTGCATGTTTAATAATTAATATGTTTGTTTTCAGCAGCGCGTTGTGTGATGTATGGTTGTTTGCTTTTCAGGCTGTTCGAGACACTGCAGTCATTATTTTGGTCCGTATTTGGCCTGATTTCTCTCTATGTGACCAATGTGGAACCAGACCATGAATTCACCGAGTTCGTGGGCACTACCATGTTTGGCACGTACAATGTCATCTCCCTGGTAGTGCTTCTGAACATGCTAATTGCAATGATGAACAACTCCTACCAGCACATTGCTGTGAGTGCTGTAGCTTACCTATTTTAGAGTTTTACCAATGCTAATTTGTCTTGTATTCCTTTGCGAATGTTTTTTAAAAATTGCTGTTTGTTTTTCTTTTCAGGATCATGCAGATATAGAGTGGAAATTTGCTAGAACAAAATTATGGATGAGCTATTTTGAAGAAGGGGGAACTTTACCATCTCCATTCAATATAATACCCAGTCCAAAGTCGGTGTATTATTTAATTGGATGGATAAAGACGCATTTGTTTAAGGGAACAAGCATAAAAAGGCTGGAAACCTTTGAAACTTTGGGGGTGAGGAGTTTTCAGAGATTTGCTCCGATCTATATTGTCACCACTGCATTGCATACATTTTAAATGCCTGTCTGGTATTGTAGACTCAAAACGGGTGGCTTACCTGTTGTCTTCAGAAATGGATTAGTCACTAAGTTAATGTGTATCATAAGACCCTATCAACATATCACCCTACCACTGCAAACAGAAATAACATGTAGCTTTGTTAATGGACCTTTTTTTTCTTTTTATTGTAGAGACGTGCAGCCGATAATGTAAGAATTAACCATGAGTATCAGGTAGTAGCTTGTATTCCATAATGCACTATAACATTTTGATATATTATTTTTGACCGAGGTCATTTTTGATGAAACTTTATATAAAAATGAATCCGTAGTTTTGGCTTAAAAAATGATGTGTATTTTTTAGGAGGTTTTGAGGAGCCTGATGAAGCGGTATGTAGCCGCAATGATCAGAGATGCCAAGACAGAGGAAGGGCTGACAGAAGAGAATTTCAAGGTAGTATGTAGTCAATTACCCAAGTTTGTTTTTCATTGCTGTGTTATCTCTGCTGTTGTTTAATCTCTTGTTCTCAATAATTGATAGGAGCTTAAGCAGGATATCTCCAGCTTCCGCTATGAAGTCCTGGGAATGATGAAGGGTAAACCTCAAGGTGGGGGTGCGGGTAAAGTTGCAAGCTCCACCTTGGCTTACCCTGGAAACCCATTCAAGTATTCTCCCATATTCCCTACTGAAGAGACTCAACAGAAGCTGAACATGTTTGACATAACCAACCTCGCCCTGCAGAGCGGAGCTGCCACCACCACCAGCTCTGTGGGCTCCAACAGGCAAACCAATGGTTCAGTTGTTCCGTCCGGCCCGGGACAGACTCAGAAGGAGATATCCAAGAATGTCTCAGGTGCTGGGTCCCTTCAGAGACCGAGACTCGCCTCGCAGAAATGTGATGAAATACACTCAGAGGAAGATACGTTGGGTTCTGGTGGACAAAACCAAGAACAACTTCAAACTGGGAAAGTAGTTGTGGAAGTCGTACAGAAAGTGGAGAAGATGATTCAAGAGATTGAACATTCTTGCAAAGAACACACTGAGGAAGTGAAAAATGGGCCAAAACAATATAAAAAATAATATCTGTGTCTGCAATTGAGAGATTTTAATCGTTTTAAAACATTTTTGGGTTGCAACTTTCATTCATTCATCTACTTGTTGTAAACATTTTATCAAAATAATCTAATTATCTCATGATAAAAAGTTAAATAATATATTCTGTTCAAATAATCATGTATTCTGTAATATATACTGTGCATATCAAGGTATAATGATATTATGTTATTTCACATTGTATTACATGCATTCAGCTCTGATTGATTGAAGCTATACAACAATACTGAGTGAAGATAGACCTATAAGTGCTAACTTGATGCTCAGGGAATTGTGAAGCAAGTTCGTGATTCATATTTTAACTTGAGCATTTAATTCCAAAGAGCCCTGACACCCTGCTGCCTACTCTACCCTCTTCCACTTTGAACTGTCCTCTTACTGTGATATGCAAAAGTGTATTTTATATGTCAATGGAAAAGGTATTACTCCTCATATACTGACAGTATCCAATCCTCCTCTAAGAAAATGAATGCTGAGGTAAACACAAGTTTAGTCGTATTTAATAGCAGAACAAATTCTATATATAATTTGGACAAATTATTCAGTTGATTAAAAGCAACCTAGCACCTAGCTAATTCAGAGCTTTTGGTCAGCTTCTCTTTTACTCCACCATCACCTCATCATCTGACCTGTTTAGGGTGAGAGGGAATGTTTTACTCCTAATTCTTTTGTTGAAGCAGAAGAGGCACTAGTTTTAGATTTGTTGCAATATGTATTCCTCCACCAGGTGCCGGTACAACATATCCGATAACTTTCAGGCACAAGGGTCCTCTTTTGATCTGTGTGTGCTGTTTTATTTCTTGTAATGTAATGAAATTACTCTGAATATAAATAAAAGACAATGCTAATTCAAAAAGCAATGTTAACTAACTTTTTTTCATTTACAACACAACATGTTGCTCCCCCTTTCAGCTTGCTGTACTCTTTCTCCATTTCAGAATATGCATATTATAGAAGCAGAGTGGCACAACTTCACCTACAATACTTTCGAGGTGCATGGAGAAGGAAAAACTCCAGCAACACTTGCAGTATATAGAACATTACAATAACACACTTTATTGTAAGACCAACGCGTTTCGGCTTGTGGACTTGTGGACTTGACCTTTCTCTTGATTTGCTTCACCGCTGAAATCTTCTCTTTCATTTTGTTTACTAGAGAAAAGATCTCAGTAAATAGTTTGTTCCCCTTCTCTCTGGCTGTATATACAGTGGTGCCTCCAACGTTGTGCACTAGATGCACAGTTTACACAAACATCCTCTTCTGAGAGATTTTTATTCTTGTACTTTGTGACCTGTCAGAGGAGAAGCGTTACCCAAGGTTCTCTCTTGCAGAATTTGGTACATTATTCATATCCTGCCTGTCCAATCGGGTGTAAACTGACGGCCTTTGATGAATTGTAAGTTTAATGTTACATCTGGAGATCTTCTCATAAACAGCGGGCTTGCCATATTTTTTGTATTTCACATCATAATTTCAGCTTGATCTTGCAACTAAGGATCAGAAATATAATGAACTATATAAAATATGATGCATTGTTATAGATTAAACTAGTATATAGCATACATATATACATTTGTTAAAACTAGCTCC
>CAKALG010029351.1:0-10033 GCA_916700815.1 Helicolenus hilgendorfi | reverse complement strand
GTTTCTTTTGTCGAGGACAGCCCTAGTGTATGGTTGTTTCCATGTGCAGCTTGTTTCTTGAACTTTGTCTTCAAAACATAATGTATTCACCCACATTTTCCCAAATAGGCATCCACTTCAGCTTCAGGTTGAAGCCAGTTTGGGATCCTGAATCTGATGACCATTAAAGGAGCTACATCAAGAGGAACTTCCAAACTGCAATGAGTCATGAGGAAAAAAAAACTCAATTCTACAACCCCTACTGCCCTCTCAATGGTGGGCGGTAGGGGTGGTACACGGGTCAAACAAACAACAAGACTTTCAACTGTTAGTCAGGTGACTCATCGGTATTGTCAGTCAGAGTTGTTAGTCAGTGAAGTAAACCACAACTTTTTCCTAACCCTACTTAAGTGGTTGTGTTGCTTAACCTAACTTCCTCTGAAAACTGAACTTTACTTTGAAAGGACACTATGCATGTAATGCGCGTACATTGACACGCCATTCCTTTTCCGTCCAAAAGTAACGCAAGGGAGGTACCCGGTGCGTCGGTCTCCAATGCCGAGGGGCACTGACAAAGCGGCGGTATTTGACAAGGAAACCACGAGATAGCAGTGTCATCACAGTAAACAGTAACTTCCTGCCAGTGGCGATACGAATGAAGTATAGAATTTCAACATTTGTAATAAGAATAAACATGCTGTCACTTTCTGAATCTATTTTATGTTAACAATAAACACTTATAAGACAGGGAAACTGTGTCATACTTTTCTGACTTCTTTCGTCTTCCAGTAGTAGTTATGGTTAGTTTATAGTGCAGTGCCTGTTTGGGGCGTGGCCATTCCTTTGCTTTGCCCTCGGGTGCGCTCCTCGCTCGTTGACTCCAGGGAAGTGAAAATGAGTTTGGTTGTAACGTTAGGATAGTAGGCCTACATCCCACTGCGGACGACATGCTCGACTCAGTCTGCTGAGCCCTGAAGCCCCACCCCCACTGCTGCACAGAGCGCTGTCGCTTGTATATTGAAAGTTTATTAATATCGAACGTGTGTCGTGTGTCCAAATTGCACCAAAATCGCCACAGCACTCTTTTCGGTCCCCAGAAATACACCCGCCAAGTGCAAAGTAGATCGGCTAGACGGTTCTTAAGATATGCGAAGGACACATCCACATACCCACATATATATAGTTATAGTTAGAAGCAAGTGTTTTCCATGGAACGGAGAAGTTTTAGTGCATGTTGTGATGGTCATTACACTCAAAGGAGAATAGCAGCTAGCAACAGGTATGGTATATTATGTTTTGATAGCTAATTCCATAAATACTAGACTTATACTGAGAGATGCTTTACTGGTGTTCGGTTCCTCACTATGGAAACTACTACAGACTAGCTGCTGCCTAAAATGGATTTCTCCATCCCGTGTTACTCATTGTCTTCTTCAGTGGGCTTCAGTCCATTGATATTTACAGCCACTTGACTCCATCTATCGAGGTTTAATTCAGCCAATGCAACGATTTCTGGCTCCTAAGAAACTGCGTGCAATAAGTGTTTGTATGACAAACACGGCAATCTGCCGGAGAAGAGCAACAGGAAGGGAAGTGGTGCGAGCCAACTGTGATATACTGTACAGAGTGGGAGAACAAACAGACTGATAGACAGATGGAGAGAAATAGGCTGGCAGAAAAACGGGCAGAGGGAACGGTGTATTGATTCAAAACATGGGTGGGTGGACAGAGAGAGAGAGAGACAGAGAGAGAGAGAGAGAGAGAGACAATGAGATGGGGAATAAGTTAGAAAAACACTATATTATAAAGTATGTTTGTAGATATGAGGTCAGATTATAAATCCTTGGTTTAAAGTATACGATGAGAAGAAACAAACTTTAAAAGAAGATGAGATATTTTGGTACAACATGCTAAACTACTACTATTACTGCTACTATTACTACTACTACTACTACTACTACTCAAATATCAAATTAATCTCAGTCAGTGGCAAAGAGTAAGTTCATTAACTCAAGTACTGTATAGGTCCAGTTTTGGGATACTTGTATTTTACTTGAGTATTTCAGTTTTCTGCTACTTTACACTTGTACTCCACCACATCTCAGAGGCAAATATTGTACTTTTTACTCAACTACATTTAGTTTTGTTATTACCTATTAGATAATTAAAAATGAAATCCACAATCCTACTTCAGCTTTAATTGTTAAAGGTCTACTATGTAGGACTTTCCCAAAAAACATGCATGTATAGACTCATACAAAAATGATCCCTCTCAGTCATCACTTCTGACCCACTAGAAGTGTGTGGTGGTGTCTTTATCTGCAGAGACCCTGCAGCCCTCTGCCTGGATTTTCTTAATTTGCTGTGTTCGGGACATTTCTGGGCGTCAACTTCTATAAAAACATAGCGACCAGGTGCCAGATAGTAAGCACGTATCCACGAGGAAGCTACGAAAATAACAGACGCAGAAAAAAAACTGCAAATATAGCGACATGAAACGCCACACGGACAAAGCTCGTTCTAAAACAAGAGTGAATCTGAGGTTGGCTTTCACTTTCACTGCCGTATGTGATTTGCACTGACTGGGCTGTGTTCTGGCAACCGTGGTCAGGGGGTAGTATGCCTTTTGTATGTTGAGAAAGTTTCTCATTTTACCCTTGGAAATCATGTGAAAGAAAAAGGTTTTACAGATACAATGTTTCATGGACCTTTGGTTTCATGACCTTCCTTTAAAAATCAGTGAAATCCTGAAGAAATCATGAAGATATGGGCATCCGTGACAATTCAAACTCTCTCCTTCATTCTTGAAAAACAAAGAAGAAAATGTCTTTTAAATGCGTTTCATGTCAGATAATAGTGATAAGACGTCGGGGATTATGGCTTTCAATCTGTGAGAAATATATCCTTTAATGTTAAAACGATGCGTCGCATCAGTCGATAAAGAGAAATTTTGCTGATTTGGGAGGAATGGCCAATGAAAGGGATAAAGGCTGGTGAAATGAGCCGCTCAGCACAAAAGTCGTCTGAAAAGAGTCACATCCACACAGTCAAGGACAGGAACTAACAGAGAAGGATTTCACAAGCATTTACTCTCTTAAGCTCTCTACACTTGAAGCACATTTATTGTGAAATCGAGTCACCCAGACTTAGAAAGCTGGTAACCTGAGATGAATTTCTTTAGTTTGGATTTTACTTAGTGGCTCATTATAGTTGTAATCCTGAGACAAATTCAAGTTTGAGGGGAAAATTGAAATGAAATAAACTCTGTGCAGATAAATGCAGCTTAAATCAGGACGACTAAATGACAGATCAGATCATATCCTCAATATTTTTTCTGTCAATCAGTTTGGTGAAGCTTGAAATTATTTAATATATTCACAAGTACAGTACATGTGATGATTTTGTCTTTCATTTCTATACCTTCCCTTCTCTATAAGACACTTTGCAACAGCCTTGTTTTAAACTCAACAAGCCTAAACGACATGGCTTGTCGGACTTTAAATAATTCATGCTGCTCAGAGCTCGTGGCTTGACAGCTAACACAGACATCTCTGTCATTGTCCTTATGAAGACTCCTGGGCCCGGGTTCATGTCTGCTGTGTTCAGATGTAATCCTCTATTTGTGGACCAGCTTCCCGAAATGCCAGTCTTGATATTGAAGGGTTAACTGACTCTTGAAAGAGTAAAAAAAAAAAAATCTGGAGCTACACGGTTTCTTCATTTGCATCCATTTAAAGCTCCTGCATTCTAAACGAGGTTCAGACATTTTGAATTACGCAAACAGATTCGGGATTAATTAGTCAGGAGCTGCAGTAGTAAACACGATGAGATAAAGCCAAGGGATGATTCAGAGTTGGTAGAGCACAAAATAACCCTGTTAATAAATAAAGATTCATATATTTGTTTTTTCCCCTGCATTTTTGGCTGCCATCCAAAACAGTGTAACTGGAGTATATCCTTCTGATATAACACTTGACAAAGACTCAATGTGGTCTCATTTGTTCTTGTTCTTTTCTCTCAGTCTTAAACTCACATGTGTGGACTCTAAAAAACCAAACTGTCTGTTACTGAAAGTGTGTTCCTGTCATGCCAATCAGGTCTCGATTGGCCAGCAGGTGTCATTGTTGTGTAAGGATTTATTGAAATGCAGCTGCATGAGAATGCAGCCAGTCACAAGTCATTAGTATTTGCCAGTGTGCTTGAGCGTTAAGGAACTAGGCACCAGTCTGGCATGTTGCCACTGAATAGTATTATCTCCAGTAAAGCTGATACTGTAAAGGCAGCTACTGAATATAGAATTTTGCATATGTGTGTGTGTGCTGTTTTCACAGACGCTGGCAGAGAAAGCGAGAGTTGCAGATAAAGGAGAAAGAAAGAGAGAGAAAGAAAGGGGAGTTGTCTTGTTGTATTTATTGTGCTTCATTAGGTGAGGGCTGCTCCCACTTTTGGCCCCATTTCTCCCTGATTCAGCTGTTATCGTCCCTGCCGGCTGCTCACCAGCCTGCTGTCTGTCTCCGTCTCGTCCAGCTCTACTGTGGGAGCATCCAGAGACAGGAGAGGGCCAAGAGGAGCTAAACGCACCAGCCAAGATGTGACTCTGCATCCGGCTCTCGGTATGTGTCCGATGCCAAAGTCTGAATCTTTTACTTTCTTCTGTTGCTGCATCTGTCAACTTGTTTGTCTCTTCTTTTTCCAAGATGTCAAGTGCTCTGTGTTTGTTTTCTTCTTCAGCTCTCTTCCAGGACCACTGCACGGTTTCCCTTAACGTCTGCTGAATCAACAGACTTTTGAAATCTTATATAAAAACAGAACAACAATAGTCCAGACTGAAATATCTATTTCATGGATAACCATGAAATAGTTGTTGTGATATTTCACCAGCCGATTAGACTGTCTTCAGGCTGTTAAATAGCCGTTATCAGTTGATAAGCCCCATAGATGTGGGTCGGTAGGGGCCTACTACACCCACTAGTAGGTTTTATAATTTATTCACATGGTAGATCACCTAATTATTATGACAGGAACAGAAGTAGAAGTCGGGCGCTGTGTAGACAGTGTGAAACTCCATAAGGGGTGGAGGTTGGGAACGATATAATGGACACAAAACACAGGACTTTCACCCAAGAAACCGGAGTTTGCATCCCGAATGTGTAGTTGTCTTTGTGTTCGTAGTTATTTTAAGCCAAAACACAATGTTTTCCCCTGAACTTAACCAAGTGTTTTGTTGCCTAAACCTAATGAAGTTGTAGTTTTATTGCCTAAATCTAAAGAAGTTGTAGTTGTATTGCCTAAACCTAAAGAAGCTGTAGTTTTGTCTAAATCCAAAGAATTATAGTTGTATTGCCTAAACCTAAAAAAGTAGTAGTTTTATTGTCTAAACCTAAAGAAGTTGTAGTTTTGTCTAAATCCAAAGAATTATAGTTTTGTTGCCTAAACCTAAAGAAGTTGTAGTTTAACTGCCTAATCCTAAATAAGTTGTAGATGTATTGCCTAAACCTAAAGAAGTTGTAGTTTTTTTTGCCTAAACCTAAAGAAGTTGTAGTTTTGTTGCCTAAACCTAAATAAGCCTTTTTGTTTGTGTTCAAAACGTGACGTTTTATTCAGTTTTACATGTTATAACATGTTGCTTTTAAGTTTCACTTTCACTTTTACAACATAGTAGGCGAAGTAGGTCCCTAATGACCCACATCAAAGGTGCTTATAGCGACTGATAACGCCAATTTAATGGCCTGATAACAGTCGAATTGGGTGATTTCACACACATTCATGATTCGCAGAGGAAGAATCGAGAAGAAGAATTCTAGAGAATTTCCTCTCGCTCCAACATTTTTTTTTCAAATGAAATGTCACGAAACTGCTGAATGGATTTCTATAAAGTTTAGTACTGATGGTGCCAAGAGGATGAACCCTGATGACTTTAGTGATCCCTAGATGTTTTCAACAAGCAGGTCAAATTTAAACAAGGAACCAATAGTATGAGTTTGTCTTCTTTTTTTCTCCTGCAAGCCACCATCATAATTATATCATCATAGTCACCTCCTCTTTGTCTTCACCCTTAACCATCTCCACCTATTTTCTTCCTATGTCATTTATCCACCTCTATCCACCCCCCCAACAGCCTCCACACACCTTGTCAGTGTTTTCTACCTTTCTTTCTCTCTCCATTCTTGCTCACGCACTCTACTAATACACACTACAACTGAAAACTTGTTCAAAGTTTCTAAAATATAAATTATAAATGTTCCCGACTTACATTTCTTTCTTCATTCTCTATTTCATTCTTGTTTCACAGAGATAAAAAAATGCAAAAAAATCTGCATCACTGCAAATTTAAATTAGCCAATGCAAATATTTTAAAGTAATCTACAGTAGCACAACGCAGTTAATAATTCAGATGCTGTGTCTTGGATGGAAATGTGGGTGGAGAAGCAGCGGGTTGACATACGGAGCTCCTGCTGTGTGTCTCCAGCAGAACAGAGCTCAAATGCATCAGCGTCAATGTCCCAGTGAGTGTGCCTTTGTCCAAGAGTCTCTGGACAAAAACTGTTGAGTTACAGCAAATGCTGAGGGCAAAGATGTGGCTTCTTCAGTCCAGCTTCTAGATCCATATGCAACCGGCAAGTTCAGCGTCAGCTACTAAGGTAAAGGCACTTGCTTGTGATCTCTGTGATGTATTTGTTCATGTGGAAACATCACGTCAAAGACTTGTGATCTATAGCCCTGAGGAGTAACTCTGACATCCCCCTGGTGTGCAAGGGATGTAGCTTGAAGGAAATATGTCCCGTGGATGTTGTTTGATCCTGGTAGCTCGCAGGTGACAACGTTTTGCTCAGAGGAGGATATACGCTTGACATGCGGAAAGCTTTTGATGATCTATTTAAAGCTTCAGGAGGCAACAAGTTTTTGGCATCATTGGGCAAAAATTCCATAATAACCTTTCAGCATGTTATAATTCAAGTGTTCTGAGAGAAAACTAGACTTCTGCTCCTCCTCATGGCTCTGTTTTCAGAGTCATTTCAGAGAGAGAGAGCATTCCTATTGGCTGTGTCCGGCTGGTGGGTGGTGCTTGGTATTTCCTGAAGAGATCTGAACTGCTGGGTCACAAACTTTCTCATTTTACAGCTAAACAGTACATTACGGTGTCCTTGATATTGCTTTAAGTGTTATTTAAATTCCAGTTAAACCTGTAAATCACAGCTTTGTTAGGTCCAAATGTACAAAACATGACTGAGCTGAGGGATTTGAACACAGGCTTTGTGAGCAGGATTGGTCTGATGTTTTGGAGGCTTGGATTCATTTTAGAGAGCAATTTATAGCTGCACGTGATGCTGTTTCTCCAATGAAGAAGACTATAATTAGACAGAGAAGTGCAAATTGGATGCCTTCTATGATTTTAGAGCTTATTAAATGAGATTTAAATTTTAGGACATTTACAAAGTCACATTTTCCAATTGATTACGATATAAAAAAGAAAGGAAGGAGAAGGAGAAGGCGAGAGGGAACAAGCACACAGAGGAAGAGAGAGAGAGACGAGGAGAGGCTGAAGAGAGAGGGTCCAAGGACGACCGATGTGGTCCAGCACAGAGAAGCCTTCATGAAAATAGAGAGAGAGAGGAATAGAAGCACAGCTTGGACGCTCAAGAGCTTGTGGGACAGAAACAAACAGAGGGTTAGAGAGAAGCAGTGGTTTTCAGACAGCTTTCAGTATTCTTGTCTGCAGGACAAACATGGACTATAGTGCTAGGCTTAATGATTCATTGAGCCTGAGACCGACCCATTGGAAGGATAATGGTAACAGCTACACGACTTGAAGTAGCCAAAGAATAAGCAACTAACTCAAGAGTCGAGGCGAAAAGTTCTGATTCTTATAGACCTCAACAGAGTCAGACTCTCTGATGTCAGCGTGGAGTTTTATTCCAGAGGAAGAGGGCACGATGGGAAAAAGGCTGACGTCTTTTTAACTCTTCGGACAGACAGGAGCCCTGCAGTCTGGTATCAGTGCCGTTGTATCAGAGACGTTTTGCGAGTACGAGTACATGAGCACAGTATCGGACCCGATACAAGTATCGGGTATCGGTGCATCCCTAAATAAGGGTATCCTCTATATCCGAAACACAGCCCCCAAATGACCATAAGGTTCAATCAACACCTTTTTTTTAAACAGTTTAAACAAAAGCTGAACATTATAACCTTCAGGAAGGTTGGATTTATGCAGGGCTGGTTTATTAAAGCGCACTAGTTTTATCAGCTCTCAAATTCCTGAATTCATTATTATAATGTTAAAAGATAGTTCACGCTCACTCCTTTGATTGGTCACTGCTATTGATCTGTTTTGATCTCTGCCTTATAGAGTAAATGTCATTCCATTGCAGTTCAGGGCAGAAGGCCAGACCTCTGCACTGTCAGAAGAGACCTCATTACAGGTGTCTGTGTTTGGGTGTGTGTGTGGGTGGATAGCTTGTAGATATATTCAGTGCCATCCAAAGGACAACTGTTACTTAGAACCAACAGATTACAGAAGTGCAGGTCACAACACGCCCTACAAAGATCTGAGTATTGAAATAACATCTGGCCTTTCTGAAGGTCATCATTAAAGAAATCATTGAGAACAAACTCAGAAAGCGGTCAATAGTTCAGTAGTAGTGATTCATTTTACTTAAATTATATATTAGTTGCATTTAATGAAGGGTTTTAAGTCTATTTCAATCTTAATTAAATCCTATTATTTAAAGCAATTTGATTTAACCCTTAAAGACCCTAAAAATGATCTCACTACAATGAAATGGCCACTATGGGGTCTAACATCATCACACATAAATACAATTGGGCTCATTGAATCCACCAGAGTCTCAGCTTTCAAGTCATGCCCAATTTATGTAATTATTATCATATTAAATTAGAAATATTCAAATACACCACTTTTAGAATAGACAACAATAACACATTTATTCTACATGCAAAAAAACTGCATGTTTTTTTGGGGGGCATGTCTGTAAAGGGGAGACTCGTGGGTACCCATAGAACCCATTTTCATTCAGATATCTAGAGGTCAGAGGTCAAGGGCCATTTCAGTTTTAACCTTGCCAAAATTTGTAGCATTTTTTAGCCCCCAAGCTAATATGACATGGTTGGCACCAATGGATGCATTAAGCCGTCTAATTTCATTTGATACCGATATCATCACCCTAGCTTTCAAACCTCACAGCGGCGATCCCATAGGCCTCCGTTAATCCATCAACCAACTAACTGCTTCATCAATCACCAGCGACCAACCAAACCGCTGTGTATGATCAGCACAAGAGTTATTATGTAGGTACTGTATCAGTGTAAATATGAATAAGTGGTTAAAAGCTCTGAGTAAATTGCACACACATTCTTTTTCTGTGATGTGTAGAAAAACTGCTGAGTGTGAAAATCTCTTCAGGAGTCATTAATAATCACACTAATACGTGCGGTCGACTCTGCTGACAGCAGTCGAACGCTCACTGCAGTTTGTCTCCGGTTGATTCGAGATTAAACTCATTTTGGAGGCGAGATCTCGTCCTCTAAGACTCCTTCGCTTCGTAAACTACGAGATGAATAAGACATGAGCCGATTGTAAACCAAAAGTACCGTGTTAGTGCCTGTTGGACAGAGGTTTCATAACCTCCAACACCCCCGCCACGATGACTTAGGTTTGCTTATATGACTGGATGGGAGGGACGGTAATCTAGAGGTTAAAGAAGGCACTAGTTTCCATCCTTCAGACATCACCATTGTCCAGATTATTCCCAAAAGTAATCTTGCAATATTCAAGTGATTCAAGTGACTCTATCCCCGCTGACCTTGAAGCAAAGAACCAAACCTCCATCAACTCCAGTGAAGTTGCCCGGTGGCCAAAAACTGCATGAATGGAAAACAGTGTTGCTGAAAAAAGTAAAACCATGCACATTTTCTGTTGGCAGTTCATTCTATTTCATACTGTTTTCTCATCAGGCTTCTGTGTGGCTCTGTGTTTACCAGCCATGAGCGAGTGTCTGCGGGTGGAGAGGAAGCCGTGGGATACTGCCTCCTG
>CAKALG010029350.1:4481-19182 GCA_916700815.1 Helicolenus hilgendorfi | reverse complement strand
TGAGGAAGTAAATCGCTGTCATTCTTTGCGCTCTCATGTTGTCAAACTTGAAGAGTTTGTACAACTGCAACTCAACTTTACGATTCAGCCTGTGTGGTCATTTACTTTTATATTGAGAGGAATATCTTGTTCTATATTTGTGAGCAAAGTTTATCATCATAATGGGTTCTAACGTGGCTGCACATGTTAAACAATCAGACCGTGTTCTTATAGTTTTGATGGTCTTTGGTTCTATAATTTCTTCACTGATCGGATTGTTTATTGACAAGGAGGCACAAGAGCAGATGGAGGAAAGGTGGAAGGAGGAACGTAAGCAGAGGCTACTTGCCTTTAAACAGGTGAGAAATGGATATAGTCTAAATATACAATATATAAAAATGTACAATATAGGTAGTGAATAAATCTCACATGTTACATATGCTTTTGTACTTTTTACAGTTTGCACAGTGTACTGTAATTATATGATAGGAAAACCAAGATATGTTTCAATGTGTCTTATCCTAGGATAGGTCATACTATCACACACATATATGTTGTTATTTAATGTGACTCACCATGATATATTTCCAGTAGAATGATAAAATATGTGTCTGTGGTGCTGTGAGGCTACATACACACATGGTATTATATGTACAGTACAGGTCTGGGTAGAGCTAGCGATTTCAGTGTAAAAGGAAAGTGAAAAGATGGGAAATAATGACGAGTTACTTCCTGGTTCAGGTTCAGTATAATCTAATAATCCTAAAGGTGAAGCAATGTGATCCCAGCCTTGTAGAGTATGTATGAGCCATCTCCATTAAATCTTGTTTTCATGTCCGTGCACCCAGAACCTCCAGATCGTCTACCAGGCTTTCTCTTGGGTTCTGGATGTTGTGGCAGGAAATGTGGCCGGTGCTCTGAATGTGCTCTTACAGTATGTCACACACTTCCTGCAGGCTACTGGAATCCAAGGTAAAGATAATTTATTATGTTGTTCATTAGAAATGATTCCTCTTACAGAATGCGTCAATTTTCTATCATAACAGATGCAGTTCACAGGTAAAGTACATTTCTTGCAAGTCAACATTTGTACCCCAACCATTCAAAATGACAATAAGCTCAAGTGACACAAATAGTGGAAATGTGATGTATGTCATTATACATCATAATTATGTAATATAAATACCTATAATTAAGGCTGTCAATCGATTAAAATATTTAATCACAATTAATCGCATGATTATCCATAGTTAATCGTGATTAATCGCAAATTAATTACATACAATACTCTTATCAGCATGGGAGTGGGAAAATATGCTTTCCTTTTGCAAACGTATAGATATATTTATTATTGGAAATCATTTAAAAACACAAAACAATGACAAATATTGTCCAGAAACCCTCACAGGTACTGCATTTAGCATAAAAATATGCTCAAATCATAACATGGCAAATTCAAGCCCAACAGGCAACAACAGCTGTCAGTGTGTCAGTGTGCTAACTTGACCCAAACGGCATGTGATTATCATAAAGTGGGCATGTCTGTAAAGGGGAGACTTGTGGGTACCCATAGAACCCATTTTCATTCACATATCTTGAGGTTAAAGGTCACGGAACCCCTTTGAAAATGGCCATTCAAGTTTTTCCTCGCCAAAATTTGGAGCAATATTTAACCTCCTTCGCGACAAGCTAGTATGACATTTCTGTCAATGGTTGCTACCAGTTGATTCCTTTGGTTTGTCTAGTTTCATATGATACCAGTATCACCACTCCAGCTTTAAAACTGAGCCCGCTACAACCTCTGAAAGATCGATTGCGTTAATGCATTAAAGAAATTAGTGGCGTTAAAACAAACTTGCGTTAACGCATTATCGCGTTAGCTTTGACAGCCCTATCTATAATATATAAGTATTACATAAGCACCAGCATGGCATTCCTTTGTGTTGCTAGCTCAGTCCCACTGTGTTCTACATAGACACACCACAAGCTCAACTGCTTGATGGGATTGGGACCACATATCTGTTGCAGTGGGCAATTTTTCCCTCCACAAACAGTGTGCTTAACTGACTTAACTGACTTGAGTGACTTTAAAGTGACTTTACAAGTTTCTTTATACCTTTATGGTGGATCAAAAGGTACATTTGGTCTCGAGGCAGCATTGCCATTTAGGACAAATGGGTAATTTCCCCGCGGCCCAAGGGACCCTAAAACCCCCAGCTTCACTGCATGTCAGTAGATTTTGGTTAATGATTTACTGCAGATCACAATCTTGCACATTTTTACTTTAGCAAATCTCTTTTACATTCCGGCTAATTATATGTATAACTCCCATGTCTCCACAGTTGGCCTTCCTGTCAACCCAGTGACACCAGAAGGGGTCATCTTAGTCGCTCAGTGGGTTTTTCTGCTACTCATATGCTACGGGGTGATCACTCTTGCCTTTCTATTGGTCACCTTCTTCCTGAGGTGCTTGTGGTGGCTGCTGAAAGTGGGAGTGGCATTGGCCTGTTTTGGACTAATCCTGAATGACCACAGTGTCAACACAATAACCATGGTATTTAGACTGTTGAGTCTGGGGTGCGTCTGCCTCCTATTGAGCATCAGGCCGTGGAAGGCTGCTAAAATTGTTTATCTGGATGAGAAGTTGAAGATCTTAGAAAAACGAGTCAGAGAGATCGACAGATGGAAAAGAAGATGTGCTATTTTGTCTTGTTGTGGGATTTTGTGTTTTGTGATTTTTGCAGTCTTTGTTTTTTGTACTGTCATATCTAATTCAAAGAACTTGTGAGTGCTATTTTCCTTAAGGGGGTTTTGGAACTTCAGGGATGAAACGTTGTCAGTAGAGTTGGGCTGAAAAGGTAAAGAAATACTGCTAAAAACATGAGGCTCCATATATCCAACCCTAGATATAGGCCCCTTAAACACTCTCTCAGATCATAGATGCTATTATATTGATGAAAAATGGTAGATCCCATCTTACAAATTGAATATCCAGAAAAGTGAATGTTTTCCAAAAAGTCAGCTATAGCCTTAACAATCAGCCTCCTGTTGGCCAACAAAGTATTCACTGAATTTAGTTGCCGTTCGCACATTTAAGATCTGGGCCCAAATTAAACAAAAGTTTAACTGGTCTTCCATACTTCTAGTAACCCCATTTTAATCCCCCGTTTTCCCTTCTACACACATACTGTATGTACTGGTTTTGTCCTAAACTTGCAAGATTCTGGGAGTAATTCTTCAACACATTTCCCATATGTTAGAGGGATGGGTGAAGGGTATGTAAAGAGAAAAAGTGTTAAAATGTGTGTGCTTCATTTCTCTGTACACATATTCCATTTTGCATTTGTCCTAAATAAAAAATGTAAAAAAAATACTTTTGGAAGATACCCACTGCTTCATATTAGGTTTAAATAAACTTAGTTTTATATATTTTGTGTACATTGGAAGCGTAATAGGAAGAAATGTGTTCATGGTCAGTAGGAATGATTAGAGTATGCAACTCCTGTTTCAATGTTCAATGTAGCCAGAAGCCAGTGGCAATTTCCCAACATACTTCCTGCAAACCTGCTGTCCTGGCATGTTCGATTAGAGATTGTTGAAGGATGTAGAGCAGGACTGCATACTCCTGAGTATTACAGGTTGGGGCGTGGAAAACAGAGCCAGACTGAACTCCTCCTTGGCTCAGGCACAATACTTTCTTGGAAACTTAAATACCACTGCCTTTATGAATTATGGTTTTTACTATATTATAATTGGACGAAATCCTGAGTTTAAAGAATTATCCAATATTGATGTTTTAATCTGGAGAGTGGGTTGAATATTGCTGTGTTTAAACTGGATAAAACTAGACTGGGTGCTGGATCTACAATAGCAGCATTCTGATAAATTATCAGCGGTAACCTCAGTCTTTATAATGATGAGCGTCTGATTTACAGAATCCAAATGGGTACTGTTGATGTAAAATATTCAAAACTGCACCCTTCAATGGGCGAGATCAATCCAATGAGCCAGCATCGTAAAGGCTGCTCAGGGCGAAATAATTCATATTCAAAGCAGGTTCACAGCTTATCAACAAGGCTCCCTGCTGACTTCAAAATCCCTCTCAGCATAAAGGGAATCATACTGCAGGCTGTCAGGTGGGCAGCACAGACTGCCGTCCCAGTCCTCTCAGTTTGTCCAGTTCTCTCATTAATTTGAATTTCTTCTTTTCATCCCAGTTCGATCCCATCTATTTCAAGATTCATGTTATGACCCTCCTCTACTGGATTCAGCCCCTATCTCTTACTTACTTAAATTTATTCAAATGTGTTTCTTTATGGAAGGAATTAGATTCAAATTTCAGCTAATGTCAGTAAGTGTACTGCACAGTGGTGCTGGCCTATTTAAATCCACTTAGAGAAATAAATGGAAATATAATAAGCAACCCATCACAAGCCTCCATTCCCCTCTCTTTCCCTCTCTGGGGCCAGGTATCTTTAAGAAGACTGTTCCAAAAACTATCAAGCAACCGCTCGAAAAACACTCAACACTCAATTTGTGTCTCAGCTTTTGGCTGAAAGCTTTGCTGCTGCATTTTGTACAAGCCCCAAAGATGTGAGGAGCTCTTTACTGAGGCAGGAATGAAGGGAGCTGCCATCACCCAAAAGAGGAGATCTAAAAATGCAGAGAAGTTTCCGTACTTCACCAAGTGAGATGTATGATCTCATACTGGAGAGATTTCTCAGCTAAAGAAGGCAATGCTGAGAAAATACTCTTGACCTGTTCATCAAATCTCGGATCAGTGTTACGTACAGTGTTACTGCTACATTCCAGTCTGCTTAGATCATTACAAATCAAATGAAAAGAGATGGGGAGTCCATTTCTGTTATTTACACCACGTAAATGTGATTTGTGCAGTGGTGGAAAGTAACTAAGTACATTTACTCAAGTACTGTACTTAAGTACAATTTTGAGGTACTTGTACTTTACCTGAGTATTCCATTTTTATGCTACTTTATACTTCCACTCTACTATTTCACAGGGAAATATTGTACTTTCTACTCCACTACATTTATTTGACAGCTTTAGATACCATTCTCCTTAAAGATGAAGATTTTACCCAATGGATAATATAGAAAGCTTTTGAACTACAACACTTTGTTAAAGACTAAACCCGTTGTTTCTGACCTTTTTGGCGTCTGATGTTTTACAAAAAGCAGTGTGTAGTCAGGGGTCATATTTCAGAGGTCTATGCCTTGTTAACAGCTCCATATAAATAGAGATTTTTCCCTCTAAACTTCAATAAAAAATCAATACATTTTCAAATGATCCAATATCTCATCGAAAATCCTAGATTAGAGTAAAAGTCCAAAAACGTAAAACAGATTTGCATATCAAAACTTTCTTTTTGTCCTCCTTTCCTCTCCCATTAAAGCTGAAGTCGGCGAGATTGGAGCAAATCTGATTTAAAAAAGTTATTTTTATAAAACGGTCGCTATATCGTGACAGTAGTACATGAAACAGGTAACCTGTGCTCCGGTCTTCTTAAATCTGCAAGATTTCACATACCGGAGGAAAACAAGCAGTAAGAGCTGATCTGAGGTCCGCTGTCCAGCTGCCATCTATGAGATCCGGCTATCAATCACTCGCGAACTCCGACCAAACGGTCAAACTAGGCCGCGCTGATCAAATATGAATCAATATTATGTTACGTTAATGCCTATTTCTCGCCTCAAATGTTTTCAGAATCATCTTGTGGTGCACGGTTTAGCTGTACAATGAGAACGTTTTTGACCCCGCCGCCATTGTGAAATCTGGTGAAGGAACGCCAAGTTTATGTCACATGACCGGAGCACAGCCAATAGGAACGCTCTCTAAATGAAATGACCTGTGATTGGTCAAAGTCTCCCGTCACGGGCTAGATTTTCTAAAGCCTGAAAACAGAGCCATGAGGAGGAGCAGAAGTCTAGTTTTCTCTCAGAACACTTGAATTACAATATGCTGAAAGGTTATTATGTAATTTTTGCCCAATGATGCCAGAAATATTCTGCCTACTGCCACTTTAATCATCTCTCGACCCCTCAGATATATCTGGTGTCCCTGTGTATAAAACAGTAATTTGCTCCACCTCTGGCAGCTAAAACTGTAACATGCTGCTTACACAGTGGTGCTTCAGTATAAATAATCTCATGATGTCATATACAATGATTTATCAGTCAGAGGGACCAAACTAGTACTTTTACTAAAATACTTTAACTACTTTTTGCTGCTAATACTTATGTACTTTTACATTATTGTATTGGTTTTTTAACTTAAGTAAAGGATCTGAATTCTTCAACCACTCGATTTGTGTACAGCAGCACCCCAAACTCTCAAACTCTAAAGCCCCACGCCCAAGATATCTGAAAGAGAAGTTTCTGTCAGAGCTTTTATTCAGGCACCTTTGTCTCTTGAAGCCCCCACGTGATGTGTACTTCATCAGACCTTTGGTCACAGGTTACCAGGAGTGTTTTTCCTCCTCAATGCCCTGATGTGATCCTGGAACTTTCCTTTCTATGAGAACACAAAGGAAACAGTAGCCAACAGTTAGAAAAACGATCCTTGCTGACTCTCATTACACTCTCAGGTTCTCACTCAGGTATGCTTCTCTCCTTCTCGATCTCATTACAGGTAACAGAATACACAGTGTCGGGCCGTGGTATCGAAGTAGAGCTCTTGATAGAGTGATAGCATCAGTGACAAGAAGAAGAAGAACCTAATCTAGCCTGGTGATCAGCAGTGGCCACCGATTCATCAGCATTACATTAATTGGATAGCTATTGATTCTCTTGATGGAGCAGGCTGCATTACGTTGGTTTCACAACTCTGCAGGGCAGCGCGTCATGCTTCTTTCTTAACATTCCTGCACATGTGATTTTCTCTGATTGTGTGAGTGTGTTTTCAGGTATGTGTGTGTATCAGGTGTGTGTGTATCTCAACCTCAGATGATTCTGTATGTGTAGTCCACTTACAAACAAACAACACAGGTGAATTTGTGACGATACAATACATAATACTTGTCGTGTCTTCTCATTCTGTACAATTCAATTCAGCTAGGATTAGATTTTTTTTAGTGAGTCAGTTTAACTGAGCCAGTTACAATATGTAAGGGATAATTTACAACGAGCGGAGGGGTCTCTCATCACCCTGAAGGGGTTTCTTTCACAACAATGACCCGCTAGCTGTACATTATCCCGCTTATTACATGGCTACTTACTTAAGAAATCAATAATTTGACACAAAAACGTTCCGCCAGACTCCGGTCTGCTATACATAGCAACGGTCTGCTATAAAAAAATAACAGACCGCAGAACGCCGTGATTGACTAATTAGAATTGAGTATTCAACACAGCCGTGTTATAAATAACAAATATCGATTGCGTTAATGCGTTAAAAAAAGTAGTGGCGTTAAAATGAGTTTGCATTAACTTTGACAGCTCTAATGAAAAGGAAACACATATAACACTGTGTATTATATTTCACTTTATTTCATAAATCTTAAATCTTCCATACACCTCTTTGTTCTGCTCTTCACTGGAATATACCTTAAGATCGCTGCAAAGGCCAGGGCATTGGCCAGAAAAAAAAATTGTTGGTTACGTTAGTTAAGTTAAAAAATAATAATTAAAATAAGTCAAACGTTGACTGTTGGTTTCACACAAATTTCATGCAGAATTTGGGTCGGAGTTTTTTTTTTTTTTTTACACATATCAGTTCATCTTCCCACCCCTAGCATATATACCTAATTTGTTTGAAGATTGATCTTTTTTTTGCTGTGGCCCGACAGTGTGAAGTATCCGTGTATAAACACTTTTCTGTCTGTACATGTTGTGTTATGCTAATGTGCCAGCATGTTGGCCAGTGGCTGCAGTGCGTGCCGCTGTGTCCTGCCAGTGGTGTGTTTGCACTTTTGCCTGTTTAATCTGAGCTGCCTGGTGTGTTCGAGTCAGCCGCCCTCATTGTTAATCAGAGCATCCCCTCTAAACATGTCAGCATGCTATAACGCATGTGGAGTGGTCATTTTTTACCCTAACTGCCCCTGGGTTTCTGGGTGGTGAGGGAATGTAGCAATACTATCACTGCCAAAGGTATGCAGGCAATCAGTCTCTATGACAGAGGGAGAAACAGAGAAGAAGAAGATGAAGGAATGAGGGCGCTGAGAATGTGCTAACAGGAGGTGAGGATAGAGACAGTTTCGCCTTATTGAATGATCCCTCTATCACTACACAGTGACCTACAGTGGAGCATATGCCCACGTCTGGTTAGGATGAGACTGATCACACACACCAGCCACTAGTTCTCCCTCATTTGATGTTTCAGTCACAACTGAAAAGGATTAACTGGCCTGGAGTCTGCCTCACTGTGACAACAATGACTTCAACTGTTGCTCATTTAGCTTTCGTTTGCTCAAACAAAATAACGTAAAAATTAAACCATGTATTTTGTTGTCCTGTCTCCAACCCTTCTTGTGTATTTTTATTTGATAGTGTTAAACGCCTACATCACCTGAGGATGCAACAAAGATTGAGTGATTCATCAGAAACACCAACACCACCAGCATCACCGTTATCACCGTCGTGATGAAGGTGATAATGCTCAGTTACAGTCACTACTGTCATATCTACCTATAACCATTCTTAGGATCTTTAGCAGTGTTGTCTGAAATCCTTTAATAAAGGAAAAGGAGGAGAGAAAATATTTCCACACAAACAATTTGGAGCTCGTTCCTGTGTTTTAGACTTGGCAGTGTTGTAGCTTGTACGCACATCGCTCATTTGAACTCAACCCTGGACTGTTTGCTGCTTGTTAGTCTGAGGCACAGGTGCTTGGGTGACAGCAGAAACAACTGGAGCCTTAGCGGGTTGACTAAAAGCCCCCAGAGAGGGGTTGTGAAGGAAATGAAAGGCAAAGAAATGTACAACTGCCTCTAACCCTCAGGTATACTGTAAGAACTCAAAATACAAAACCTGTAGATTGAACCTCATGGAGCATCACAACAACTCAGTGTTGAGTATAATTATCCGACTGTAGCTGCTCTCCAAGGACGCGACTCGGCTGGCCAGCAAAAGTTGGCAAAGTGG
This sequence comes from Helicolenus hilgendorfi, assembly GCA_916700815.1. NCBI lineage: Eukaryota > Metazoa > Chordata > Actinopteri > Perciformes > Sebastidae > Helicolenus > Helicolenus hilgendorfi. The sequence goes on along the minus strand of CAKALG010029350.1, from coordinate 10,105 downwards.
CACAAAAGCAGTGAAAACACCTTTTGAGAACTCAGGGAGAGAGGAAATGTCTCAAAAGTGTCACAATTTATGTCTAACTGCTGCATTAGCTGCTGCACTGAATGAATGAATATTTGGAGCTGTGCTTATTGTAATAAAGCAGGGTATTCAAAGTCTGATTCTGTGGGCCACCCCTTGAGACAACTGTGCCACCCAACACCCCCCATCGACTCTTTTTAGCCAATATTTGTTTACATTTTTGCAAATTGGCACCAATAAAAGTAGGCTTATGCCAAATTAGCTATTAGTATTTTTGCAATATACCTGGATGTACAGCCAGCTACCACTGGATTACTTTCATACTGAAATAAAAAAAGTTTAAAGGAGCGTCTTTTTTCTATGACTTCTAAGCAAATGTATGGACATTAATTTGTGATGGACATTGCGGCTCCCTTCAACTCCCCCATTTGTAATATGACACAAAAACGGTCCGCCAGAGTCTGACATCAGAACTGTGCCCATAGCAACGATCTGTTTACATAGCAACGGTTTACTATAAAGAAATAGTAGAATGCAGTGATTGACCAATAAGAATTGAGTATTCAACAGTCGTGTAATAAAGGGGGTTATTCTAAGATTGTCTTTTTGCAAAGCTTAGCTAACCGGCTGCTGGATCCAGCTTTACAGTATATGTAGGCCTACCACATGATGTGAGAGTGATATCGTCATTCTAACCTAACCCTCCGCATTTCCCAAAATGTAGAACTTCTCTAGAAGATTAAAAAAGTGGCTATTTAGATCAATTCAAAGTGAGTGTGAGCAGGTTTGTGAGTGTTTGACCCAAGGTAGGGCACCGGCATACTTGCCAACCCTCCCAATTTTTCTGGGAGATTCACATTTTTAATTTCCTTCTCCCGGTTTCCTCCCGAAGTCACAATTCTCCCGCATTTCTCACGATTTATGACAGATGTTCATACTACAGGGGCAAATTACTCTGTATTCGTTCCAATTAAAATCAGGCAGGCTTTAGCAGGAAACACAGAATCAGCATCGATTCATGGAGAGACTTTCGTCTGGTCAGCTAACATTACTGCCACGCAGGTGAAATATAGAGTGATATTGTGGTTTTAGCTGACGTGTGTTGCCTCGCTGTGTTGATCAATGCTCGTTCATGTCTATGTAGAGCGAGCACAAGTGTGAGTGCGAGCAAGAGGACGCTGATTTCCGTTGACTTAACGGCCACAGGTGTCACTGTTAACAAGCAATTTCTGATTCTAACATAGAGTCCCTTTAACATAAAACTGCTGTTGCAGTGTACTTTATGATTATAATCATTTTGCAATTTTCACTCTTTAAAAGTCACCAGAATGCAGGAAACACAGGCTCTGAAACTCAAATTTTTCTGCGCGAGGTCCAACAGACCCCTCGCTTTGGTTCTAAAATCCTCTCTATCTTTCAGGTTTCAAGGTTGGTAAGTATGGGCTCAGATCTTCCACGTAAGACACACACAGGCCTTCAGAGGTGGCCTAAGTGGAGGTGTGCGTTTGTTGATGCCAGCAAATGGAGACACTCACACATCCACATCCATACATTATCAAATCAAATCTCAGCGTCCCCAGCTCCCTCTCTATCCTCGCTTCCCTTCCCAAGCTCAAACGGCAGCATTACTTAGACTATCTACCCCAGACCATGTCGTGAGGAGTGGAGTGAAGCGAGCGGGGGGAGGGGGCGTGTCAGCTGCAAGCATGTTAATAAGAGACGAAAGAAAAAAGAAACAGAAAAAAAGGAATAAAGAATGAAGCTGGCTTTCTCTCCGTTATTCTTCTCTTCCCTGACGACCTGTCACACAAACCCTGTCATCAGTCGAATACGCTGCAGCTTCGACAGCAACGTGGACAACAATTTACCATTTGCAGCACTAAAAGTAATGTTCATTTAGTACAGCAGGCTTCTTTTTGACTGCATGTTATGAATTCCCCCTTGAACAAGCCATCAATAATATATCATACCTTGCATCTATAGCCATGTTTCTCAATTGATTCACATTAACGGCACAAACAGAAAGCAATGAGAGGAAACTGGAGAGCGGAAACAATTGATCCCCCTATATAGAGAATCTGCCTGAGCAAGCAGGTTATTCCTCTGACATGTTCCTCAGCTACTAGTGTATGGTTCACTGTATAGGCTACTTACTGTATATGTTTTCCTGTGTGGATTTCAAGTCTGGACTGGGTGTCAGCTTGACTTCAAAATGCATGACTTGCCTATATCCCATAGAAACATTAGTGCTATTGATAACATTGATGACATTCAGCCACTAGATGTTGCATTCTCCCTCCCCCGTTCCATTGCATTTACTTCACAACAAGTCATTGCCAGGCACTTACCGTCAATCTCAGCCATCTATCTGTTTTTTACACACTAACTGATGGCCCAGAGACACCACATGATACCAACGTTGTTTTACTATTGGCTCATAAGCCTTGTTAGAAGTGTGAATCAAATGTCAAATATCTTCCACAGAGATAAATAAAACATTCGTGTTGGGCCCTCCAAAATTTGGAAAATGATTAATTCCCAATCATAATATTTTTTGGGAAAAGCCATACTTTTACTTGGCACCTTTCTATTGGCTCTGTAGATGTAGAATTTTTTTTAAAATAATAATATTGGTCTACATAAAAATGTTATCAATACGATTTTTAAATTTAGTAAATGGAGATTAAAAGAATAGTTTGACATTTTGAGAAATAGCATGTTGATTGACTTACTTGCTGAGAGTTAGATTAAAAGAATACACTACTGTTATGTCTTTATGGTAAATATGAAGCTACCACCAGCAGCTGGTTATCTTAGCTGTAGCTTAAAATTTACCATACAGACATGAGGGTGGTATCAATCTCCCCAACTAACTCATTGCAAGAAACTGAATAAACGTATTTTGCAAAACGTGGAAATATTCAATTGTAATGACGATGCTCATTTTCCTTAACCTGACCCGCCAGATGGTTTGTTGTTTTCCATCGAGAAAATCCTTCAGTGCCATTCTTTGCTGTTCTTTCAATGAAAAAATACACTCCAGTTCTGATATAACTGGTGATCAATTGTTGTTTTGAACAAACAGTTGGCTCTCTGTGTTGCGTCAATCACACCTTAACCACGCCAAGCTGCCAGTAGCTCCCCACAGGACACTGATCGTCCGGTCTGGCTTGCCGGCCACAAACGCATTACTTTCAGCCTGACAAGGTGTATTTTCGTGTGAGATGTGATCCTGCGATTCTCACATGATCTCATGACATTGCGAGAATCCAGCTGCCGTGCCAGGTAACATTTCCTTGGACCGTGACGTGAATGCACAAAAACTCATTTGGAATTCAATTGAAACACTTACCTTTTGGGGAATTTTTCTTATGAGTGCATCCGTGTAGTTGTGTGTTTATATGCATCACAGTAGCTTGTATAAGCGAAGGGGATGATAATTTTTTCTGTTTGAAGTGTGCTCTTTTGACCTGAGGCACTGGAAGCTGTTCAAAGCTAGCCAGAGCTGTTTGACAGAAAAAAAGGGTGTGTGTGTGCGTGTGTGTCTGAGAGAGAGAGAGGGAGAGAGAGAGAGAGAGAGAGAGAGAGAGAGAGAGAGAGAGAAAGTGATGAAACATCACTTGATTTCCATAGGCTGCCAAGGGCAAGCCTACGGAAAAATATACTGTAGTGAGATCACACTCAATCCTTTCATCCGTCTTCCACTTCTGTCTTTAATGTCATGTCATCGCTCCGTCTCTACCTTCTTCTCTCTTGCTTTCTAGGTTTTCCTTTCTCTCTTTAACCACTTTTCACTCACTCCACTCTTGTGCTCATTTACTGAAATTATAGTGTGCACACAACAATGATTAAACTACAATTAACCTACAATCACTGTACACTGTTAAGTGGCAGAGGGATGTTGTGCGGTGCATTAACATATGGATGGGCTGAGCTGTTCTGGGATGCAGAAAAGGCCAACTGTTCTCTCTAATTGTCACGCAAGACTCTAAAGAAGGGAACACAGTGCTGCAGGCAAGCTAGCTGGTTCACGAGAGAAGGGGAGGACATTCAGTGCTGTAACGTGAGGATTTTTAGAAAGAAAGATCGGAAAGAAAGTTTTAATGAGTCATCGACTTTCACCAGCTTTGCAGTATTTTGTCATCCATTTTCCATAATTTCTAATCCCCTCATTCTTATTCACAAAACAAATTAGCTCTTGTTCCTCTTCCAAACACATAAAGTAAACAATATTTCAGAGTAAAACCGGCAGACCACAGTAATTGGCTCATTTGTAACTTTCTGGTTTACATCTGTGTGTTCTTGTGTTTTGGAATACCATCACACAGCCAATCAAAAGATGCAAATGCAACTTAATGCATAGTGCTGCTCTAGTTTAATCCATAGACTTCCTCTTTTCATTTTTCTCAGCCGTTTTGAGGATGTTACATATTTATGTAATCTTAAACAAGCTGGCAAAAAGCCATGTTTATGTGCCAGTGGAGTTCCCATCAATGTGAGATTTGCAACTTTTCACTTTGAGGAGGGATGTATATTTAGTCCTGCCCCTCCTCCCCCTCAGATGGTCAAGTTTCTGCCCCAGCGTTTGTCACTCATCATGATGAGCTGTCTACCTTGAATAAGCGTGTAGCCTGAGGCAGAAGTAACCAGCGTCCGTCGGGAACAACTGAAGAAATAAACCACAAGCACAACGAGAGAAAAAAAAAAAAGAAGCAGTTCATTGCAGTTTTGAGAAGGTCGTGTCTCCTACATCTTTAACCATGTCTTCAAATGATATACATCACATTTAATGTCACAGAAACAATTCAGAACATAGATAAATACAGGTTATTTTTTATATTTAATCTAAAAAAAACAATAATATTATAACTGAAAAGAAATGCTGTTCCATCACATTCTGGAATGCCAAATAGAAAATATCGTAAAAGGTTTTTTTCACAGCAAACATGTTGACAGTGTGACAGTGAGTCAGCATGCACAAAAGCTGGACCCTGAAACTGAAGCAGCTAAATGGAGGAGAAATCATAATTAATCAGAAATTACATATGGCCTTAAATAATTTTAATATCACTTATCTTCATTGATGTTACTTTCTATTATTTTGTATTTCCAATATGGCTTAAAAATTGTATTAATCGCAAATTAATCACGCATTGAGCATCTGTTCAGAATGTACCTAAAAGGGAGATTTGTCAAGTATTTAATTCTCTTATCAATGCATGTACAGTATATATTGTCAGTATCCTATGACTTGCCCAAAACTGCATGTGATTATCATAAAGGGGGCATGTCTGTAAAGGGACCCCTTTTTCATTCACATATCTTGAGGTCAGAGGTCAAGGGACCACTTTGAAAACTGAGCCCACTACAACCAGTAAAAGATCGATTACGTTAATGTGTAAAAGAAATTAGTGACGTTAAAACAAATTTGCATTAACGCGGTTATTATCGTGTTAATTTTGACAGCCCTAATTTCCAAACAAAATAACATGTTTTTTTGTTTTTTTTTAACAAAGGACAAGTCAGTGAACTAGAATCACACTAGCCACAAAAGGAAGTGGCAACAATGACTTGAGACAACAGCATTAACAATAATAATAACAACA
>CAKALG010029347.1:0-20735 GCA_916700815.1 Helicolenus hilgendorfi | reverse complement strand
GCATCCTCGGCTGTAGTCTGCCCTTGTCAGAGTTATTTCTGCTGATTCAGCATGTTGAATCGGCGGCGGAGCTCTTCGGTGAGAGAAATCGGTCCGATTGGCTGTTCAGCTTAAACAAATCGGTGCACGAGAAACTGAAGTGAGGAAAGCAAGCTCACGAGTCAAGTTAAGAGGACACACACAGAAGGCTCTTCTCATTTTTCATCTCCATCTCGTCTGATCATTCCAATACACGGATATTTTAACAGCGACATGAACATCTGGAAAGAAGCTAAGTGGTGAGTGGGAGTGGTGTGAAAACGGTTGACAAACGCCGCTTAGTTTCATGTACGTATCATAACGATGGCTTGTATATCTGCCGTCCTCGGTCTGAATGATGAATACAGACTACCGCCGCCTGCTAGTTGTGGAGAGTTATTTCCTCTCTCGCAGGCGCAGAAGTTACGTCCTAACTGGCTGTAGGCTGTAGTCTTTGTTCAAGAGCAACTTGTCGGCCAAGACAAAGGTGACGTGAGGCGACGCAACGGTCGGCCTTCATCGCCGCTAGTTCTCTGATGTCAGGGTTAGTGTGTCTGGGCCTTTAGAGAAACATATGGTATTGATGGAAAGTAAGTTATTAGGCTTCACACCCTGGGAACCATGGATATCTGTAGTATCTTACATGGAAATCCATCTGTGGTTGTTTCAATGTTTCCATCAAGACTAAAGAATAAGACAATAAATAAACATTATACATGTCGTCTATGATGAACACTTAACAGCCTCTGCTGGTTTGCACACCTTGCATGCCATTAATGATCTGAGCTCTGGTTTTAGTGCGAAATCAAATAAAATATTCTGAATATCCAACAATACCAGAAGGAAAGATCAGCAGATCGTTAATCATGAAGTGAAAAGATATGAAATAGAGAGGCCAGACAGGAACCAAAACCCTTTAGGGGTGTATGAGAAATATGATTTTTATTTTTTTTTTAATTAATGTTGAGGAAAAACTATCACCAGCTATATCAGTAGCAGAACATAGAAGGTACCAGGTGTGTCCACTGCCATCAGTCGGTCTGACAGAGATCCTGTGTATTGATGAATTCAAATGCACTGCCTGCAGCTGTGGAAAAAAAATGCAAAGTCCGAGCTGAATATTTTCTCATCCTGTCCCTCCGTCATCCTCTTCAGTGCTCTGCAGTGGAAGCTGACCTACCGCCTCGGCAATTACCTGGGAACGTCAGTCCAAGTAGACTGCTACGCTAACACCAGTCGGCACTACAAATTGCACTAGCACAGTCACAATTCCTCTCTTGACAGTGGTTATTACAGCCACCTCGTTGGCTACAATGGGGTTACAGGAAAAGGTTGATTGTGTGTGCGGCAAGCCCTTTTAACAATGCCATTTCCACATGTCAAAATGTCCTTGTGACGAGTTAAAATGTTAATATAGCATATCTGTAAAACAATTTTGACATGCTACAAATATAGTTTCACATGCAGTACAACAATTCCAGATATCTACAATTGAATTGGCACATTGCTGAAAAAAGGATTGTGACTGGAAATATAATTTCCCGTTTTGGTTATGTAGCCCCAGTTAACATGTTCATTTCAGATATGTACCTGCATCATTTTGACAGGTGGAAATTACTTTTTTGATGTCTAAACTTAAGTTCTGACTAGCTATAAAATGAATACATACCTCAAATATATACAATTGTTACCAGTATGAATATAGCTTCCAGAAATGCAGTTTTAGATAATAGAACAGTTCTAGTGAGAACTGAGTTGTAGATATCATTAATTAGAATCGCTACTAGTCAAAATTACATTGTGGATACGTTGGCTTGGAATTATAACACGTCAAACTTGAATTATAGATATCTGTAATTGAATTTGAATAGAAGTCAATGGTAAAAGTTGACTAGCTGTTATTAAGTTACAGATATCTACACTGAACATTTCCTCTATTAAGAAATTCATTTTTAATATCAAGAATTAAAATTTTGACCAGTGAGAACTGAGTCGTAGATATCTTTAATTAGAATAATTGTAGAAATTTGAATTTGAATAGAAGTCAATGGTAAAAGTTGACTAGTTGTAATTTTTTTTACAGATACTTACAATGACAATTAACATTTTGACTGGTAGATATCTTTAATTACAATCGCTACTAGTCAAAATTACATTACGGATATGTCGGCTTGGAATTCTAACTAGTCAAAAAGCAATTGTTGATATCTACAATTACTATTACCACTACTGAGTAAATGTTAAAAGGGCTTGTCATATTGTGTGCGTGTTTGTGTGTGTGTGTGTGTGTGTGTGTACCTTCCAGGTCCCCTTTCTTTGTTTACTACAGGCCGTGCCAGATGGCGAGAATTAAGATTTCAGATAGCAAGAAATAAGCATAATACACCAAGTAGAGGTGAAGCACAAATACTTCCTTTAGCACTACTGTACTTTTCTCTGACTGTGGAGAACACAGCTGTTATTATGGTGGTTGTGGCTTTAGCACACTGCACTCTCACAGCCTGAGGACAGTGTTTCAGAAGGATTATTGATTTACGGGGACAATGCCCTATAGAACAGAGCTGACGGCAAGCTTTTTTCTTTGACCTCAAACAGTTGAGTGTTCGTTGAGACATAAACAACTCTCACCGTTACCCGGAGACTAAACTGAACCGGTTTGTAATGTAGAGGGTGTCGTATTGTTTGCTTGTGCTCAGCAGGTTTCTGATGATGTTATTCAGGGCTTTAAAAGCACACATATTGTGAGTATCTGTAGAGTAGCTCCAGGTCATGTGTCATCAGGACTCGGCAGACGAGTTCTCTGTTATGTACAGGTTTTTTTTTTTATAGATTATGAGTGTCAATTGAATAATGGGATGTTATTTTTCATATCCAGTATCAATTGAGTAAGTTGGTCCAGATTTAAGCGCTAATATGAGCTGAATTATTGTGCCCTATTGGTCAATGCAGATATTGAATGTGTTTAATAAAGATGGTTTATTTTGTCATGAATCTGAATGGTGTTTGTAATAAAGTGGGTGTAGCACTTCTGTTCTGTAGGTGCGTTCAGCGTTTGAATAATTTGAAGTGACTATTGTGTGCACTTCACCTTGTAATGATTCTTTTATTCTATAACGTACACTAGTTGAGGATTAATTATACGCACGTCACATAGGTGCAGGGGAGAAACGTCATCAGTAAGGAAAAAGTTAACGCCTGCACACTCGCTCCATACCACAAAGGTTTAATAATGACTGTGTTTCAAGCCTACTTGGATCTTTGTCAGGTCAGAATGTTTGAAAAGTGGAAATTTATACATCATGCACACCAATAGGCAAACAAGCTGATGGCAGGTGTGGTTCATCCAAAAAAAAAATACCATAGCGTGATAAAACATCCACAAACAATTAACAATTCAATAAAGTACATAGAAAAAGGACATAAAACATATTTCTAAATATCAAACATATATTATTTATAAATTACAGCTGTCAAAGTTAACGCAATAACACGTTGACGCAAATTTGTTTTAACGCCACAAATTTCTTTACTGCAATTGATTTTTCGGAGGTTGTAGCGGGCTCAGTTTTAAAGCTAGAGTGTAGATACTGGCATCATATGAAAGTAGAAAACCTAATGAATCCATTGGTACCAACCATGTCATACTAGCTTTTCAGGACGGAGGTTAAATAACGCTCCAAACTTGCGCTAAATTTTGGCAAGGAAAAACTGCCATGGCCATTTTCAAAGGTATCCCTTGACATCTGACCTCCAGATATGTGAATGAAAATGGGCTCTATTGGTACCCACGAGTCTCCCCTTTACAGACATGCCCACTTTATGATCATCACATGCAGTTTGGGGCAATTCATAGTCAAGTCAGCACACTGACACACTGACAGCTGTTGTTGCCTGTTGGGCTGCAGTTTGCCATGTTATCATTTGAGCATATTGTTTTTATGCTAAATGCAGTACCTGTGAGGGTTTCTGGACAATATCTGTCATTGTTTTGTGCTCTTCATTGATTTCCAGTCATAAATATATACATACATTTGCATAAAACAAGCACATTTGCTCACTCCCATGTTGATAAGAGTATTAAATAGTTGATTGACAGCCCTATTAGAAACATATTCATCATCACATATATCAGAAACTACATTACTTACATTAAAGAAACAGATTGCATTAAGTTAGCTTCCACCACCATGATGCTCATCCTATGATCCTGTAAGGACACTGGCCTCATTGGGAGCAAAACATTGAAATCTTTTTGGATGTTGTTTGCAGCTCCCTCTAATGACAGCGTCCCTGAATCATACAGATGGGGCTGCAGTCAGATGTCATAACATTTGGGCCCAACATGAGTTGGAAATAAGGTCCATATAAAGTGCAAGCAGCCGGGAACCTGATCTGTAGATCTCCTCTCCTGAAAGTAGAGGATCTGATGAGGAAAGTAGTGAAGCTGTCTTTATATTCTCCTCCTTGAGCTTCACAGACTGTTGGAGCCCACTTAGACTATTAAATCTTCATACATTTATCCATTATGTATAGACTGTATGTAAAATCAATATCATTTGATATCCATAAAGGTGCAATTAAATGTTGATCAAGTGGTGCTCCCTCAGTGGCCGAGAGAACTACAAAGACTTATACTAGTGACCCAGTTAAAGCAAACTGAGATCTCACTCTCAAGTTATTTATTATGATATGCACCACTATTACAGAAGCAGTTGTCAATGAAAATCTTAGGTCTCAGTCTCCCTCCAACAATGGTCTTACGACCTGCGGGATGAAGCTGTCCCTGAGCCTGGTGGTGAGGGACCAGATGCTACAGTAACGCCACCCAGACGGATTGGCTGGGGTGGTTGGGGTCTTTAATAATCCTGTTGGCCTTCTTCCTACACCTCTGGGTGTAGAGGTCCTCCATTGATGGCAGCTCCATCCTGGTGATGTGCTGTGCAGTTTTGAGGGCGGTGCAACTGCCGTACCTGCAGCCGGTCCGGATACTCTCGATGGTGCACCTGTAGAAGTTGAAGAGCCATTGTCTCGCTGTCTTGGTGATGGATATTCTTCCATGTTTACGTGTTGTCTCAATAAATTCAGCATAACGTCCGTTTCCACGGCGCCACTCCCATCAGCATGGAGCAGAATTCTCTAGAATTTTCACATTAAAGGTCTCGCAGCCTTCCCTTTTTAAAGTTTTTAAAGTGAACAAAACATCAGAAGTAGAGCAAAGATACTTGCTTCCATTAGTGATCAGTAGCACATTTCACATATAGCCTTGTAGCATGTCAACATATTATAGACAGGTTACAGCTATCAAAATCATTCCTCTGCAGTTTGATATTAAAGGGATGTTGTGTTCAGAAAAACAGGCTTTTGAGGTCATTGAGTAAAGTCTTTCTCCAGCGCCATTCCGTTTCTATAGTCTTTGCTTTGCACTCCTCACGGTGCGGTGAATCCGTCTGGCGACACTGTGCTTGCCTGCTGATGACGACTCACATTCTCAAGCATCGCTACAAAACTGATAAACACCACATCCTGCTTTCAAAACGTCCACGAGCGCAGTTATGGCACGACTGTGCGTAGGCAGTGTGTGTAAATGAGGAAATGTAACCTGAGGTCACCTCGTCTCGACCTTTCATTTGACTTCGTCAGCGTGTAGTGATTCACTGGGCGTGTCGGGTCAGTGTGGAGGACCTTTTTTTTTTTCAATTTTCACTTTAAAAGCATTTCCCTTTAGTCTATTTTTCATTAAATGTCCTCCATTTGTTTACCTCATTATCTTTACACACATTTAGGTGTAATTGATTTTGAAGATATTTTATCACAAGCAGGGGCTTTAAAGAGGGGACATAAAACAGAGAAAGGAGACAAATTAAAAGCAACCTACCTTGATCCAAACTAAGGATAAAATATAAATAACAGAACAGTCTTGGCATGTGTGGAAAAACTCCCTATATGAGGGGAGAAATGGAGGGGAAGCAGTGGGTGCTGGGCAGAACAATAGAGTTGATATATGTTTATATGGATCAATCAAGGAAAGCATATGGGACTGGAATCTACATCTCGAATGGATGTGGAACTTTGGGCTGGTGCCAGTGGCTGTAAAAGTAACGGCAGCATCCATAAGCACTGTGAATAAGAGGCTCTGCATTTGTGTGAATTCACAGATTTTGTGCGATATTAATTACATTATGGTTTGTCTTCGCTATGTTGACGGTGAACAGTGAACTTGGGGTTTTTGGCCCCCCTGGTAGACTAGCTTTGGGAGTAAAAAAAAAACACTAGTCCACAAAAATCTCTGCATTATATGATTTTGTTATGGGACCCCAATGTTCTCCCCAAGATCTCACCGTCATTCTCCATCAAACAGGATCCTTATCTTCTACTGCTCTGAACTGATTCACAGATTAACAAAATTGGTTCTCTGATGTCATTAAAAAGGTTTTCCACAGTTTTAGCATTGATCTCCTATAAGATTGCCTGACTCATGATGGACAGTACCGTAGATAGCATCTTTTTCATTTGGTGCAATTTTTCTTCCATGTCAAAACCTGCTGCCCACATTACCCACAATGCAACTCGACACTGCTGACAGTTGGGTTGAAGATGTGGGTGTGCTATGCTTTTAGTTGCTAATGTATCCTGGAGCCTCTAGCCTGCAGCAGACATGGGCAGCGGGCGACATAGGTCTGGAAGATCACTGCTTTCTAACTCCACATTTCTTTAATCTTATAAACTTTACTCTTCATACCCAACTGATGCTGACTCAGGTGACATCACTGAAAGCAATTTATCCGATTTCATGCAGCTCCCTTTGGAGACACAAAAGGCTTTATACTACACTTTATTATAATTAAGTTTTCAGGATGTCCGTTCATACGTCCATTCTCATTAACGCGATAAACGTCCACTTCGACTCAAGGATGAAGTGATTCCATTTTGGTGGTCAAAGGTCACAAAACACTTTTTTGCCCATAACTCAAGCATTCATATGCTAATTATGATAATTTCTCACAAATGTATAACAGGATAAAGTGAAGACATTTTGAACAGACGTGGATGTAAACTGCAACTTGACTGGTCGGCGGAGGCAGACAACCACGAGGCGGTAATTCTATTCATCGAACCGCTGACCTTTCGATTGATGTGTAAAATTGGCGCATTTCCCCTTTAATAACATTAAGGCTTCTTTTCTTTATGTGGACTCATACAATAGGCCAGTGCTGTAAGATTAAGGTGAAGTATTTTAGTAATACTACAACATATGAGGGTTTACATTGTAGTGGAGCACTGAACCTCAACACTAGCAAAAGAGCGGGCCAGCCAGCGCACACTGCGGCACTTTAAAAAACTTGCAGCCAACCCTGATTAGGTGAAGAAAATATCTTGGAGCTTGTTCCATTTCAAACTACAAGTGCACTCGGAGAGCGCAGACCTCCGCCAAGGCAGGTTTCATGTATGTCGCTGCCCCCTGTGGTGACCTGTGGTGTTAATGCACAGACTGAGCGGAGTTATTAAAAAACAATTCCCAAAGCCGGATCATGATCTGGATCGCCACCAAAATCTAATGGATTGGTCATTGTGCCACACCCCAACCCTCCAAAAAAAGTCATTCAAATCCATCACAGACTTATGGAGTTATCGTCCAAACGGACAAACAAACCAACAAACCAACAAACCAACGCCGGTGAAAACATAACCTCCTTCCTAGGCCTTTGGACTTGGTGGTGGTAATAACTGTCCGTACAGAGTTGTAAATAACGGCGTGGATTCTCCAATTCTGGGGTCATAACGTTAGTAGCACCCCTAGTTGCCCTAGTTATGGCATTCCTGTGAAACACTTAAAAGATTTATTTAAGAAATAAATCTGAAGAGCATCACAGTCCAGTCAGGCTGGTACCGTGCCAGCATCAGTCAGACGCCGGCAGTTCTGACAGCGGCTCATCGCGATGTTGTCTGACAGCCAGTTCTCTGAAGCGTTTCACCTCATTGCAGGAAGACAAACTGTAAATGTTTCTACCTGCATGTTTCCCCCAGAATAGTTGACAAATGGCTCAATAAAACAAGGGATGGATTCAGAGATGTGGGAGCAAAATTGCTGCACACCCAGAGCACATCTAAGGTGATACATTTTCAAATGTCTCCAAATGCAGAGCTCGACTGGGTTCAGACTGGACAAATGGGCAGCAGAAACAACAGAAACATAATGTAAGAAGTAAATCAGCCGACTGCTCTGCATCTACTGAGTGTTTATGACCTTCAGTCAAACAAAAACACAGGCCTCAAGCTGCCTTTTAAACAGCCATCACAGAATGTCAGTTTTATGGAGACACTGTGTGTCTTTATGGCAGTGGGCACAAGCATCCGGCTAGATACAACTTATGAAGCGTGATAATGTTCCTGTCAGGAGCTGGTTTCTAGCTGATGTTGAACACAACATTTACAAGTACACACCACCTTCCTTGCTGTTTTATGTGCAGGTGTATGCATAAATGGGGTGTTTATCCTCGTTCATCCCTGTAAAATGGGCCTTCTGACCGTAGGCTGTCAATAGAACAGCTTTAGGTTCCCTTGTTTTAAATGTACCAACAACATGGCCATGACAATGATGGATCCTGAATAGCCAATGTGTGTGTTTGAATCAAAGGATCCAGTGTGTTTGGAGCTTTATCTGTACTGGGGACTGGAGGTCTTCACGGGTCCCCTCAGTACATGGCAACCAAAACTGGATCTCGCTCTAATCGGGTGTGGAAGGCACCTGTTTTATTGCTGCAGGTCTCAGGTCTGTTTGTCAATCTGTCTGATACACATCAAGGCTCAACACTACCTCTTAAATGTGGTTGCCGGGCTGGAACCAGGCGTCACCCTTTGGTTCCAGAAACTGAAAATATGGTTGCCATTTTTAGTCACTTTATATTTGGAGTAATTAAAATACCATGCAGGTATACGTCAGCTTAATAATACAAATCTTACGAATGGTGGTGTTCATCAGGGTGTACCAGCTCTTGCGGTCTTCTCCTCATTATGTTGGGCGACTGTGACTCAGAGGTAGAGCGGGTCGTCCACCAATCGGAAGGTAGGCGGTTTGATCCCTGGCTCCTCATTTTCAGCACTAACTGCTATACCGTTGTTAGACTATTCAGTCTGGATTTGTCAGGATCAACAGATCATTGGTTTATGCCCTGACATTTTCCATTACCCGATTTTTCAATTTTGAATTGAAATTGTGACAAATTAACTATTAACATTAGATTATTCATTCGGAAAGGGGTCAGGTTCATGCATATGAAGACATACTAGATTTGTGTGCAAGAAAGTAGGTATAGAAATGTGGATCCTGGAGTCCTCCTTAAGGTTGATAGAGTGGTTGGTTTAATTCTCAGTTTGTAGTTTTTCCAGTGAGATTTGGAAATAGTTGAGTCCAGAGACTTAAACCAAGTGGGGTTTGGTTTGACTAAAATGATCTGAGGAAGAGGAGGCATTTTAACTGGTTCAATTCTTCCACTTTAGACCAGAGGAGGTTATCTTGTGTTTTACAGAGTAGAGTAATGGAGTTCAAGTGGAAGGAACCTGACAGCTTTAGAGGATTATTGATTAGTCAGAGAGCTTCTTGTAATAGGGTTGTAGATGGAGAGCAATGCACTGACTAATATTCATGTATGTTGGTGCTTTGTGTTCCCTGGATGTTGGAGCTTTGCCAGATAGCTAGGGGGGGAAGAGTAGCACATGTGCAGTGTGAAACTGTGTGAAGCTATCACTGTTATCTTAAGGAAATGGATAGTATTGGTTATATACTAACTTGGTTGTATACCTGTAGTATTGGTCAGTTGCTAAGTAATAGATGTGTGGTGGATAAGGTCTTAAATGTGCTCTACACATAAACTAAACTTGAAACTTGAACTTGAATATTCTGTCTGTACTATAGGCTTGCGCCGGTATTAGATGTCCATGCTACAATTACTATGTGGTGGTGTTGCTGGCGTGGCTTCCAGGTTCTAGGTCCAAGTTAGTTTGACATGATTTTGTATTTTTAATTTGCATGGTCAGATGAATTCTTTCTGTTCCCCTCTGCAGTCATTTGGCTCCAAGAAACAAGCTACATCAGGGCTCCTTGTTGTAAAGAAGCCCACCACACTTACTACACAATCAAGTCCATTCATCCTCCATCCTGCATCAAAGTGCTGGCATTAGACTGACATGAATGCATTTAGCTTTTAGACCTGTACAGTTCCGCGGCAGATGTGTGCGTCAGGTCCTACTAGTCCTCTGACACCCACCGTGAAAAAGGCCTTCTGATTGCTTGACAAATGGTCACATCCATTCCACTTCGTGACACCTCAATGCCAGTGACTGATCAGTGATTGTCTGTTACTCTCGGTGCTGATGGCCGGACCCACCACTGAGGTCACTGAGGTCCTTTGCATTTTTTTCCGAAGTGTATATAATAAAAGTTGTGAAATAATTGCCCAAAAATAACTTTATGTTTGGTGCAGCACAGATATTGTACAATGCCAAGATTACAGACTTGCTGGCACAATGGGCAGTACCCGCTCTCCTCTCTCATCTCCATCACCTTCTTTCTGACTGTTCTTTTTCTGTCTCATCTTGTCTCGTATCTCTTCCCTTCCCAAAGCTTTGATTGACAGAGCCTTTTCATTTTTGTTTGTCACTGAGACAGTTTACAACGTAAACTATAAAACAACGCCACGCGTGAAGATTATAAGATAGCAGCTGGATTCTTGCGCTGTCACAATATCACGCGAGAATCGCTGGATCAATCCATCTTCTCAGGCTTCAAATAATGCGTTTGTGTCCGGCAAGCCAGATCACAGACCAATCAGTCACAGTTTGAGGACTGTTTAAACATATTGTAGGTTTTACAATAGGGATGTTAATAATTAACCATTTAACCGTTAACTGACATTAAGCATCTTAACCGTCACTTAAAGGGGAAAAGCTGATCCACCTTAAGAGAGTCTGAGCCGGCGTTACAGATACAGGAAGTTGGTTCCCGTCTTTTTTCGCTTGAGCGGAGGAGTTGTAGCCTCGTAGCATTTATTCACCGACAAATAAACACACACTGTCTGCAACACCTACGTTCACAGCTACAACGCCACACACACACACATGGTCTGTCGGAAACTTGCTGAAGTTACGCCGCGCTGACAGACAGTATGTGTGTGACAATGGTGAGCACAAAGCTACCAGCAGAGCTACAGATGCTAACGGAGCACAAATACAAACACTGTTTTGTTGGACAATCTCTATCGTTAATCTGGGCAGACAGAGTGTCGTTACGCCGGGCAGACACACAGCTGACAACCTGCTAAACTAAACTAAAAGTGCGGTGGAGACTTTTATTGGGAAAGTGGCTGCATGTCTGCGACACTACATGAAGCACCGTGGCTGCTAAGTTAACACTCCCGGACGGGTGAACTGGGGACTCAGTTGTCTGTTGTGCTCATACACTGCAGCTGGTACACAAAAATCTTGTCGGTTAACGGTCAATAATCGGTTTGCGATAAACCGGTTATCGGTTAAGAACATTTTTCAAAATTAGCATCCCTATTTTATAAGAAGGTCAGTATAAACTGACACAGCCTTTTTATGAGTCAGGTAGGCTTAGTCGTGGTGCCTACATTTCCCATAGAGCAACACATCGGACTCTGCATTGGCTCCAGTAGAAGGAGGGCAGTGTGAACCGCTCCCATCACTTGACCCAAATGATTAAAAACGTGTAATATCTTTCATCTCCTCGATGCTTCAGCCGAGTTGTTTTGCCCTTTCATTCCATTTGATAACAGAGAGCATTCTGGAGACGTCTTCTCTCCTTGATCTTTTTCTTTCTCTGGTCCATTTGTCTGAGGACGGAGCCATTATTCTCTATTAGAAAGCTTTTCGTCTGTGGAACACAGCTCACACAAATGGAGATAGTGCCTTGCCTGTCACCTCTGTTCATTTTACATAAAAGCCATTGTGTTCAAGCTTTTAATAATGTGTTGTTGCATTATCCAGCCTTGTCTCTGCTCCCTCTCCGAAGACAAAAGAGTCATTGTTAGTCATCCGAGAGCTGCTAGCATGGGCTCATATAGGAAGAGATGCAGGAAGCATCATTCTAGCTCCAACAAATGATTTAACATTAGCACAAATTTGTTGCTCCACGAGGAGCTTCATTCTGATTGTTGACACTAACAAAGCCATCGGCCCCTGGACTGTTTGTCTGCTGTTAAAGGGGTACTCCAGAAATTGAGCATTCTTCATCAAAGTTAGGGGTCTCGCCAGAGTCACATAACGCAGAAGCCATCCTGAATTTTAGTGTCTTGGTCGAGCTACAAAAGCTCTGAATCACACATTTCCCATAGAAATAATGATATCCTATATATTTAATGATATCCTCGACATAGAAATACAGGAGTCTCCTTGATAACATAACAATACTTTCAGCAGAGTCCTAGCAGTCAGAAAGGAATGCTGTCAGGTTGACTTAAAGGGGCCCTGTTTAAATAATCTATAGAACATGGTCTAAAGTGCATGGAGGAAGTGCATTTAGGACGTGTCCAACTCCATTTTTGCTAGTTAAACGGCGCATAATCTGGACGCAAAGTAAGGCGCAAAGGGGCAAAGGGCTTGTATTTAGTCTCTTAATTAATCACAGGTGTGTTTTGGGCGCATATAGTGAAGGGAGGGAAGGCACAGGTATGTGGACCCTCTGCCTTCCATCTACCCCCCTCTCTCTCTCTCTGTCTCTCCCTCTCTCTCTCTCTCTCTCTCTCTCTCTCTCTCTCTCTCTCTCTTTCTCTCTCTTTTACTTGTTGGTTTATTCATTATATATCTACAAACCTGCAGACAACACCAAAATCATCATACTGTGTTTGTATGATGAACTAAATCAAATATGTAATGATGTCAAACTATGTCAGAGCGTTGATGACGATGTTAAAGGTAGACACATTATCACCGCTGATATACGCTCTGTAAACAGTCATTATGTGTCACTCTGCAGGAACATAACTTAGCATAATGACAGCAATATCTGTTTATTGCGGTGAAGCTAATTGTACCTTTCTAACAAATTATGCTAATGGTCTAGACTAAGAGCATCATTGAACTACTAATGAAATATATCCACCATATAAAGGCTATGTTATTTCTTTTTTTTTATAGTTTAATACATTAAACTAAATCAATAAGAAATGCAGCATAGGATGAAGTGATAAAAATATATGTGATGAAAGAATTGAAATGATGGTGTGGATAACGTCCAAGTACCAAGCGCCTAAGGTACAGTTAAAACCTATGGAGAACATACACTCGGTGTCCAGTTTATCAGGTACACCTCATTAAAACTAGTACAGTCGAATACCACAGTCCTGTAATGGATCCTCTGTTGTTCAGTTTGTGTTGAAAAAGTTTTAGAGACGTGCTGATTCAACCGTGTTCAACCAGTTTTGGAGGCTGTACCTGCAGTTTGTGCTGCTGTTGAACTGTATTGCGTTGTACTGACAGATGTTTCTATAGCTTGTGATAAATGGGAGCGAAAACAAAAGTGTTGCGTTTACGTTTTTGTTCAGTCGTTGCATTCCTTCGTGGTGCAAAAGTAAAAAAAAGTAAGCGCTAGCATGCTAGCACTTTACGATCCGAGCGGCTCTTTAGCATCCAGTCTCAACACACTTTCACACAGATAGTTTGGGCACATCCGATCTTTTCAATAAACATGGAGACGTGGGTGTCATCTGCATAATCGTTATATGTGATTTTATTGTTTTGAATAATTAGGCACAATGTAACCACTTTAAATATATATTTAAAAAATGACTCCTTAAGATAAAAGAGAGATACAATACAGGCCAGATCTGACCGTAGTGCATTACTATATTATAGATAAATTGTACCCAACACCAGACTAGGCTTCTTCTCTTCTCTCACATACATCTAAAGCTGTTTTTGAATCTAATCTAAATCTAACCCAACTCCTCACCTAAACTAATGTGATATTTTGCAGACATGAGGACCAAGCAAAAGTGTCTCAATTGCCATCTGATTTCCTCGTTGTGTTTCTCTCCACAGCATCCTCCCCATGAAGCAGGGAATTTTGCTGGGCGAGTACCTGGGAGCCTTCAACCTCATGGACAAATTCAAGGGACGCTCCAAAAAAGAGTAGTGAGTGAAGAGCGATGAGAATAAGAAGTGAAGGATGACTGACACGTGAGAAGACATGGTGATATTTAACCCATCAACACGTATTTTAATCTTAATAATACAGATTAGGGCAGAACTTTTAACTCATTTCAATGGTTCGTGCTTGAATACAAACATTGAACGCCCGTTAGTCTCTCTATATCTCACACTGTATAATCCATGTTTTAAGCATCATTATCCTTATTGTACTCGTTTTTAAATGGAAATAAGTTTAAAATGTAATCTTATATTTTGTAATTGAATAGAATAATAATAAGCTACTTGTTGAGGACCAATCCAGATGATGTCATGATGTATCATCAGTCCTGGGCAACCACAAACAGCGTGGGTCAAAAGTCAAATGTAATGTTTTCCGAATCTCCCTAAGTCAATGTCCGTTCTGTACATCGTACATTTTAACATGTGATTTAAAGGAATTGAACTGAATGAGCACATGACCGTTCCCCTTCTGTGAATGTAGCCATAATAATCATCTCTTTGGGGTTTTTAGTTTTGTTGTTGCTCAGTGTTATCGGTCTAAATCATTTCACATTAACAACCAAGCCTTTCTACTCAGGAACAGTGAACCCTGCTCAAAGGGTTTAGATATCCGATACCTCGCCTTGTAAAGGTTGAACCACTTAAAGCTCTTTTTTTCACCTTGTGTTGAGTTTGAAATGTTTTTGAAGTCTGTCTTTATTCACAAACGGCAAATGTATTGACTGTAAAGTTAGCTAGCCACGTAGCTAGCATGCTACAGCTAGTGGAGACCCCTCTACTTTTCTCCTTGTGTCCATATAATCATGAAGTGAAGTAAGAAAGCCTTGAGATAAGCACAAATACATGAACACACCTTTCATCGACAGTAAGGCGAACTTCCGCTACATCCGCTAACTCTTTTATTCCTCTTGTTACTTCAGGTCATCTAGCTAATGCTAATTTGAAAAGCTTCAAAGTAATTTACTCAACGGTTTACTCGCAACACCCCCAGCTGTGCTTTAATGTTACAGTATGGTCTCAGTGTAGTTAGAGAAGCCATAGGGAGCTGGTATATTACAGTATAGGTCTCGCTAGTCGTGTTTTCATCAAATTGACAAGCGAATTTGAAGTAATTTTGTGTTTCCATCAACTGGTTTGGAGCAAATAAACTCGGCTATGACGTAGTTTGGTCAGACGTTGGCGCTATAGGCTACGCATGGCTGTAATCTACCAGTGAACAGAGTAGAAGAAGAAGTAGAGGTTGCGAACCGGAAACAAAACAAGTCGGCTTGACCATCTAACCATCTACGAGAGAAAAATGGAGAGAGCTTCAGGAATTAGTTTGAATTGTTCTTTCATGTCAGCTAGTATTGGTCATGTTTCATGTTGTCCGAAGAACAAAGACAAGTAAATACACGTTATGGGAATATCCGAGGAGATACGCTGACAGCAGAAACAGCTGATCAGTCATGTGAGTTAAATTTTCTCTACGTCAGAATTTATTCAGCAAAGGAGTTTCCATAATCCGTTTAGGCAAAAAGCTCTTCAAGCGAGCGTTAAAAAAAAAAAAATCTGTTTTATCGAATGTTGCCGTTTCCATACAGCTTTTCTAACGCAATATTTCAAAATGTGCATAGAAATATGTGAATGGAAACACGGCTGCTGGTATGTTCAGCGGACACACATGTGCGCTTGTTTCCTGTGGATGAAAACATTTTTAAATTCCTAACTTGAAGTCATTGAAGTAATATGCTTTTATTTTGCACTCAAAATATCTTCATTTCCATATTAACGGTCCCGTCGTCACACTTATTAAGCACATTTACTACCACGCAACCTGCATTTTGTAACGGTGATATTATAAATATTATAATACATATATCTGGGTACATATCTGTCATAGATCTGACTTTGTTTTAATTGAACAATGTGTTATTATTAATATGTAATATGTAAACTGATATGCCATCATATGAATGTATGTCATTTGTAGTTGATGTTTTTCATATTGAACACAACTTCTGTAAAAGTCATCTTAACTACCGATGTATCTATATCGAATGGATTGTAATTAAAGAGTATGTACCTGTTGCCTTAATCGTTGTACGCAAACAGTTCAATGAGTCCCAAAGAAAGAAAAGAATGTCAGGAATGTGTCTCACAGTTTGAGTGGAAACTACCTGGAACTGTTTCAACTCCCTGATCAATAAATTCACATTTCAAATCTTTTATTTCTGTGTTCGGCTGAAGTGAGTTACCTTAATTATACTTACAATGTGTCGTCTTGTATGGTCAAAATGTAATTAACTGATGAATTATAAGAGTTTACGGAGTGCCTTGGTAGCTGGCTACAGAGCGTACGTCATCCCTCCTCTCTGTTTCCAGTCTACCTCTTCACTGTCAACACTGATGGTGTTGTTTACACAGTAATGCTATAAAAATGAGTTTGAAGTCGTAGCGGTGCATTTAATGAATGTTTTCAATGATAAATGATTCTGGGGTGGCAAAGGGATGTCTCTTTTAATGCATTAATATTCTCCTAATAAAAGGCTAAAACCTAAAATGAATAGGCTATATGCATCCACATAACTGTTGATGGTCAGTTTCCTTTATAGTCAAGTAGGCTAGCACTAACAATGACCCATAAATAGGACCTTTTTCTAAGCTTTTTCACTAAAGTTAAGACTATTATTATAAGACTATTAAGACTATATAGCATTACACAGACCCTGGGTTCTATCCAACCCACTATCGTGGTGTGGACCATATACACGTTTTGATGTGAAATTAGGTTGGTTCTATCTTCTACTAAATTAACTCAAAATACCTTAAGTGAATCATATTGTATACCATACATTACAGCATATACTGATAGGATAAGACAGTTAGCCTGGATGTTTTTAGATAAAGTATTAAGAACAGGTTCTGACTACATTTAAGGCTGTTAAAGTCGTGGACTTTGTTCTGCAGAACAAACTGTAAGGTGGTAGGCAAACCCTGCCATGCAACACATAACAGCAGTTTACAGGCTTGTTTTAATCTGAGGAGATGAGCATGAAGTGACTGAATAAGTAACATGCGTCAAAACAGAGTTAGTGTGAATGTGATTATTGAACAAAGCAAAAATCTGTATTACCATCAGTTTCATGAGCTTTATTATAATAAATAATGTTGTTTATTGTAGCCAGAGTATACGGATATTCAGATTTCACAACGGGACTTCTCTTTGAGCGGGATTTGGACACAATAACAAACAGACCGGATCAAGAGAAAAGTAATAAAAATGTTTAATTTCTCCGTAGGGTCCTTTCCGTAATGTTGTCAGACACTTATAGTAACGATCTGAGGCTGTCGGTGGAAAAAACAAGAACTTTTAGTGGACGTAACGTTACTTTGACGCTACTCATTTGCCATCGCAGCTTGTTTAGCGGCTGCCGGTTACAGCGTTCTCCCTCAATACTGGACCAACTTGAATAAATGTTGTCTCCATTAGTCACTTAGACACATTAACATGAGAACATATGGTCCAGGTTGAAAAATACCAAAGTTACCCTTTAGGACAGTGTTGAGATTAGACGGTGAATCTGCACTACACGTCTTCACGTTGTGAGTTTCTGCCTTAGAAGGACATGGCCTATGAAGCTCTAGGAGAGGTTCACCACATTTGACTCGCAGCTTCTTGCCCCTTTTTCTCACAAAAGATCAAAACAAATGGCACATTCTTATTAAAGCTGCAGTGGGTCAAAGTCTCTCCGTCACAGATTCGATTTTCTAAAGCCTGAAAACAGAGCCATGAGGAGGTGCAGAAGTCAAGTTTTCTCTCAGAACACTTGAATTACAATATGCTGAAAGGTTATTATGGCATTTTTGCCCAATGATACCAAAAGCATACTGCCTACTGCCACTTTAACTCATAAAGGTGTATGTGTGTATTTGTAGGTTTAGCACAAGGACCTATCAAACAGCATAGTAATGGTTAATAGCAGTGAAAGGCCTGCGCTCTGGTAAGTTTCATGGTACATGAGTTTACAGTGCAAATTGTGAGCACTTTAACACAACTGAAAGATGCTCTTAGTCAGTTACTGAGCTGTTCCCTCACACACACACACACACACACACACACACACACACACACACACACA
The DNA here is from genome assembly GCA_916700815.1 of Helicolenus hilgendorfi. NCBI lineage: Eukaryota > Metazoa > Chordata > Actinopteri > Perciformes > Sebastidae > Helicolenus > Helicolenus hilgendorfi. Next base: position 2,430 of record CAKALG010029347.1, on the reverse strand, counting down.
CACACACACACACAAACACACACACACACACACCACTGCGGGCTCCACAGGCTGTCTATGATTGAAACGTTACACAACATCCTTTTGACAGCCATTGTGTTTAGACATCCTGCACGCCATCACACTACTAAAAGAAAGAGTAGAAACACTCTGCAGTTGTTTTCAGTGAAATCTGGAAGTGACAGATTGATCCACTCGGCTCCTCTTTCTCCATGGATGAACAGTTTTTAGTGTTTATACGTGATGCTAATCTCATCACAATACTATTTTCCCAAGCGGCAAAAAATTACATTTATAGGGATGAGATCACATCACGGGAAAATACATTTCAACACATTTTACAAATTGACCTGTTCAAATAAGAACTAAAAAAATAAATGAATGTCCTCCAGATCAAATGCTTCATACGGAGGTTTGTTGCTACACCAGAGAGGAAAATGGCAAACTGTTTTGGACACTGACAGACATTGCTCAAAAGTGGAGCAGCCGATAAACTTGTATACGTGACGGTTCTGATGTTAAAGAAAGGAGTGTTAGAACTCCACCTGGTACTGCAGAAGAGAGTTTATTTGGTAAATTGGCTCGTGAGTGGCACCATGCACGGATAATGAGAGACTATTAAAACCATTAGTAATGCGGCTCTGTAGTAGGTAGCTTCTGTGTAATGGAGAACGAAGCTTTATTTCAGAGCTCAAGTGTTCCTCATCATGAGGTACGTAAAGCATACTGTGATCCCTGCTGACTGACAACAGATGAAGGAGGTGGAGGGTGGTGGGGGGGTGCAGTTAGTCTGGATAGTCCGTCAGCTGGACTGCTACTGCCATCCTATGGAACCTTTCTGAATAACAACCTTTTGCTAAAATATTCCTCCGTGGTCTTTTGGTGCCCAATGTTTTCTATCCAAGCTCATCTTGAAGAACTGGCCTGTCTGGAAGGGCACCCTAGAGGGACCTTTACCATGTGTGGGTAAGAGGGTCAGCCTGTGGCGCTTGGTGGTCCGCCCTGGTGAGGTCAGAGTTCACAGTCCTGATGGCCTTGGGAAAGAAAATTCCGTCTCAGTCTCTCTGTTTTGGCTGCGTGGCTGTGGAGGCACTTGCCTGACCGCAGCAGCTGGAACAGTCCATAGTTTGGGTGGTGATAACACGGCATTCACCTCATTGTAGTAGCTGGTAGGTCTGTGCTGTTTTGGTAGGAACCGAAATGACGAGTAGTTATTACAGTGAGTCTAATCGATGATGTGTAAATTATCATTGGCACACTTGAGAGTGAGAGAGAAGGAAAAAAGAGAAAAGCAGCTGCTGCGCAGGGGATGCACGGAGAGACATAGGAACAGCTGTTGATTATGCAACTTTTTTATTTTATTTTTGCTTTTCAAAACCAGCATCAACTCATGGATCCAGCACAGAAAAAGCCCTGCACTTATTCTGGAAAGTGAAGATGAAGGAGAATCAGGAGCAGATGAGGAGAATGGCTGGTCAAGAGGAATTGATCCAGCTGATTTAAGTGGCTTACATTAAAGCTTCAGTAGGCAGTATGTTTTTGGCATAATTGGGCAAAAATCCCATAATAACCTTTCAGCATATTGTAATTCAAGTGTTCTGAGAGGAAACTAGACTTATGCACCTCCTCATGGCTCTGTTTTCAGGCTTTAAAAAACCTTTGACCAATCACAGGTCATTTCATTATGAGAGCGTTCCTATTGGCTGTGCTCGGGTCATGTGACCAGAACTTGGAGTTCCTTCACCAGATTTCACAATGGCGGTGGCGTCACAAACTTTCTCATTTTACAGCTAAACAGTACACTACGATATGATTCTGAAAACATTTGAGGAGAGAAATAGATATTACAGTAACAGAATATTAATCTATATTTGATCAGCGCTGCCTAGTTTGACCGTTTGGTCGGAGTTCACGAGTGATTGACAGCTGGCTCTCATAGACAGCAGATGGACAGCAGACCTCAGATCAGCTCTGACTGCTTGTTTTCCTCCGGTCTGTGAAATCTTGCAGATGCCTTTAGGAGCACCGCAGGACACAGAGACACATGATTTTTTTCATGTTTCATGCACTACTATCAGCATATAGCGACCGTTTTATAAAAATAACTTTTTTTAAATCATATTTGCTCCAATCTCGCCTACTTCAGCTTTAAGTTACACCTCCTCTTTCGTACAATTCAGAGCCTCCGGCTGCGTGACTACTTCACTCAGAGTAGCTGTCAATCACAGCCGTCAATCATGACGTGTCAGCCCCTTTTTATAGCATGAAATAACTAATTAAAACCAAACTGATCAGAGAAATGAACACTTGAACGTACATCAGCGTGATAAAAAAACTACCTAAAATGACGGAAACCATCTGTGGGTTTTAAAGATGATAAAAATGTATTTGAGGTGTACGTTGACTTTTTATTTTGACCCATGTCCCATC